>SKCR01019336.1:0-63708 GCA_019454045.1 Zanthoxylum bungeanum | reverse complement strand
AACTTTTGCTGGCAATCGACAAGCGCAAATCCCATTCTAGCAAGAAGAAGCTTTTAAGCTTTTTCTGTTAGAATATTTTATTCTAATTATGGGCTTATATTAATTGTGATACATGTTTTAATATAAAGCGCTAAGATAATTAGTTTTGTAAAAGAAACTGTGAAGCCCAATTGTTTGATCTAATAAAGTGGGCTACAACTCTATATTATTTGATGTGTTAATATTAGAGCGGGCTTCGGAATTGTTATGGGCTTTTGATAGGTAAGCCCATTACACTCCATAAATTTGTGAGCTAAGGTCTCACTCTCACTCCCCTATATAACTTACTCGATAAGCTTACTTTAATTATTAAGCTTTATGTCTCTCTCTTTAATAATAATCATGATAAACATAAGGATAAATTTATCATAATTATCTCTTCTTTTAATCATTGATTTGATGTAAAGCATTAGGATAAGTCTTACATCAATCCAAGCAAATTGTATTATTAAAGAAGCATTAATGCTTCTCATGCAAGTTAAAACAAGCTTTGCCTTGAGATATAAAGATAGATTGGGATTATTATTGATATAGCCTTTGAGTATAAAAATCTTGACTATGCAATTAATTTACAATTGCCGAGACTAAAGGAGAGAGAAATTTAAAAGCTTGAATAATATTAAGGCATATGGAAAGCTTAATCAGGGCGAGTAAGTTTCTCACCATCAAGAAGTGGGGAGCAGAGGGTGATCTCCTCAGTGCAACAATCAACAGATCTATCAGAATTTCCGCTGCGATATGGATTCTAAATCAGGTACGCTCCCTGAATCATCCGATTAATTCATTTAATTGTATTCTAAGCTCTTGTGTTAAAGGTCATGTTGCAAATAAATCCTAACATGGTATCAGAGCTACAGGAAACAATCTTAGAATCTATGGATTTTTTATAAAATTGAAGAAAAATCTGTTAAATTTTTCGGATGAATTTTTTATAAGATCCATATTATTTTGATCTGTTGATGGTTATTATTAATTAATCCAATTTTTAAACACAAAGATTATTGGATTAATTATTATAACGTGAATTTTGGGATTTATGAACACAATTTTGGTAAAAGAAGTTCGTACCTGAAGAGGGATGGGGTTCTGACTATTCTGCTGAAGGCAACAATTAGTTTTGGAACAAATTTTGCTTCTCCAAACATTCAGAGTGGGTTTGCTGAATTGGAAAATTTGCTTTTGCATAATTATTGGTGTTGAAAAGTCAGCATACTACTTTTTGTGTAATTTGATTTTATAAAAAAAAAAAAAAAAAAAATTCATTGTGTTTAGTTTTGCTGAGCTGCCATCAGCCCTTCTTTTAGGCTGACAGGCGCGTGCGTGATGCGGGTGAATGCTCAACGCTCGCGTGTAGCGCAAATGCAGGCAATTCCAATTCGGCAAATTTCAATTTGACCCTGATAATAGCATACCGTCCCAGCTATTATATTTGATCTGGATTTCATTTTAATTTCAGTTTTATCCCAAAATTTATAAATAAAGTCATAATTAATTTTGTGTGACAATTTAAGAGATAAATTGTTATCTCATAAAGTTTAATTATACATAGGTATAAAAATTGTCACTTGTTAGAGAGAATTAATTGTCTCTCATAAAGAAAAATTTCAATGCAATTAATTATTTGTGACAGAGATAAATATGAGGATTAATTTATCTTACAAATTTTGTCACAATATTCAGGAATGTAATTTTATGGACAATTCAGCCCTTGTCTATAAAGAATAAAATTACATTATAAAGATTATTTTACAAGATAATATAAGGTGTATCCCGATGTGAGAATTGCTTATGAGTTTAGTGGAACTGCAGCCACCAAAGTGATTTTTTTCACTGAATCTTTTAAGTGATGACGGTCTTGCATGTTTTAGGGATGTTTCTATTTTTTGTTAAATTTTAGAAATATTACATATGAGACATATGGTTGGGAATGGACTAGTCTAAGTGGTTTATTCACCCAAAGGTGGTAGACTTACGAGGATTGGATAAGTTTCTAAATCGTCTTATATGAAGAATTTTTTAATTACATATTGTATATTCTGCCCAAATGTGTTTATACAATGATGTGCTAAAATTCTTGGTATAATACTCTTTTATGACTTGGAGTATTTATTATTTTGTGTTGTTCTTAAACTAAAGAATTGCATTGTTATTTGTTTTTCAGTCACCTTTTCAGTTAACAACAACTGTGACTATAGAGATGTTGACTGGCTCCAATTTTAAAGTGTGGAAGAGAGATGTGTTGTTGGCTATGGAATTAGAAGATATTGATCTTGCTATGAATACTCCTAAGCCAACTGATATTAATAGTTCCATTACTGATACGGATAAGCAGCTGCATACAGTATGACATAGGTCAAATCGCTTGTGCTATTTGACTATAAAGAGATAAATTCCTGAGCATTTGCTAATTAGTCTTCCAGAAACCTCTATAGCAAAATATTTCCTGACTGCTGTATCTGAAAGATGTAAAGTCTCAATCAATGCAGAAATGGGTACCCTTCTGAAGAAATTATACTCAATGAAGTATAATGGTAACGGAGGTGTTAGGGAGTACATTTTGATGATGGTCCATATTCAAAACAAGCTGAAAAACCTTAACATTGTTCTTCCAGATGCTTGCATTGTCCATCAAACATTGAATACTCTGCCTATAGAGTTTGGTACAATTGTAACTACTTACAATTCGAAGGAAGAACCGTGGAATGTTAATGATTTCATTGCCATTTGTGTTGCTGAGGAAGAGAAACTTAAGGCAAGGCATACGGATACATCTCTAATTGTTTCTAAACCTCGCAAGAAAGGTAAGAAATCTAAATTTTCAGCTTCTGGTAATGTTCAGAATTACAATAAAACTAGTCAGACAAGTGTTGTGGGTGGTACTAAAGGTGTCTTCAAGAAAGAACTTAAATGTTTCTTTTGTAAAAAGAAAGGGCATAAGAAGACAGAGTGTTCCAGGTATAAACTTTGGTTAGAGAAACATGGGCATACAGGTAACTTCTTGGTTTTTGTTGTATGTGAATCCAATTATGTTAATGCCACATCCAGTTCTTGGTGGCTTGACAGTGGAGCAACTAATCACGTTGCTTTCACATTGTAGGGATTCATAAACAAGAGGAAACCAAATAAGGATGAGTTCAAGCTCGTAGTTGGCAATAATGAATTGGTGGAAGTACATTATGTTGGAGATGTTTGTTTAAAACTAGACTCCAATTATGAACTTGTTTTGACAAGTGTTTTGTATGTACCATCTTTTAGACGAAACTTGATATCAGTATCTGTACTCGACAAACAAGGTTATGGTTTTGAGTTTAATACAGGTTCTGTATCTGTATATTTCAACTCAAATAAAGTTGGCCATTGTGTTTTGTCATACGGTTTGTACAGTCTCTGTTTAGCATCAAGTGAGGTCTATTCCAATTCATATAATGTTGAACAATTGCCAAAAGACCCTTAATAAAGGAAAAGTCATCCATGTTGTGGCATAAAAGACTTGGCCACATTTCTAGGGAAAGAGTAGAAAGTTAATAAAGAATGATATCCTACCTACTCTTGACTTCAGTGACCTAGAAACATGTGTTGACTGTTGTAAGGGTAAACTAACCAAAATAAAGAAAAAGGAATCCACTCGTAGCTCCGAATTTTACAAATTATTCATACAGACATAAGTGGACCTTATTCACCCACAATTTGCAATAATAAGTATTATATAACATTCATTGATGATTTTTCCCGATATGGATATCTGTACTTGATTAAGGAAAAGTCTGAAGCCCTTGATAAATTCAAGATCTTCAAGACTGAAGTTGAGAAACAGCTGGGAAAAATTATCAAGATTGTTAGGTCTGATCGGGGTGGTGAGTATTATGGTAAACATGGGGTCAGTGGACAAATAAAGGGACCGTTTGCCAGATACTTAGAGGATTGTGGAATAGTAAGTCAATTTACTATGCCAGGTAGTCCTGAACAGAATGGTGTGGCCGAAAGGCGGAATCGCACCCTTCAAGAGATGGTAAGGAGTATGATGTCTAGAACTAATCTCCAGACTTCCTTTGGGGTGAGGCAATTAAAACGGCCTTATATATCCTCAATAGAGTTCCAAGTAAGTCTGTTTCTAGAACTCCTTTTGAAATATGGACTGGTAGGAAACCTAGCATGAGTCACCTCCGTGTTTGGGGATGTCCTTCAGAAGTACGCCTTTATAATCCCACTGAAGGTAAATTGCAATCCAGATCTACTCGTTGCTATTTTATAAGATACCTTGATCATTCTAAAGGCTACAGATTTTACTGTAGAGAAAGGGGTTATAGGATTGTAGAATCACAAACAGCTAAGTTCTTGGAATTTGATGTGGCTGATAATGATAATCATAAAGAAATCTCAAATCAAAGACAACAGACCAGAATTGTTCATATACCTATACCCATACAGTCTGAGACCTTAGAACCTACATCTGCGACTAATCCAGTTATGGAGGAGGAACCCATACAGGTAAACGAGGTTCCGCCATTACAGGATATAGCTGCAGAGGTTCCATTAAGAAGGTCAATCAGGGTAAAACGGTCTGATGTTCCCTCTGATTATGAAGTTTATTTAAATGAGATTGATTATGACATAAGCCATTGCACTGATCCAACAACTTTTAAAGAAGCTGTTTCTAGTTCTCAATCTGATCTATGGTGGAATGCAATGAGAGATGAAATGCAATCTATGGGATATAATGGTGTGTGGGAGCTTGTTGAATTACCTGAAGGTTGTAGACCTATTGGCTGTAAATGGGTCTATAAGACCAAGAAAGACTCCAAAGGGAATATTGAGAGGTTTAAGGCCAGATTAGTTGCCAAGGGATTTACTCAGAGAGGAGGAATTGATTATACTGAAACTTTTTCTCATGTATCTTCTAAAGATACATTTAGAGTAATCATGGCACTAGTAGCTCATTATGATTTAGAGCTACATCAGATGGATGTTAAAACTGCATTCCTAAATGGAGATTTAAGCGAAGAGGTCTATATGGTACAACCTGAAGGATTTCAGAAAGATGGTGAAGATCATCTTGTTTGTAGACTTAAAAAGTCTATTTATGGTTTGAAACAAGCCTCACGGCAGTGGTACCTAAAGTTTGACAATGTAATCTCCTCTTTAGGCTTTGTGGAAAGTAAAGTTGATAGATGCATATATATCAAGATCAGTGGGAGCAAATATATCTTTCTCATTCTCTATGTATATGATATTTTGCTTGCATGTAACGATCTAGAAATACTGCATGAGTTAAAACATTCATTGTCTAGACATTTTGATATAAAAGATCTTGGAGAAGCATCTTTTGTTCTGGGTATTGAAATCCACAGAGATAGAACTCGAAAGGTATTAGGTCTCTCTCAGAAAGCATACATTGAGCGGATACTGAAGAGATTCAGTATGCATGATAGTAAATCTTGGGATGTGCCAATTACTAAAGGTGATAAATTGAGCCTGGCACAGTCACCTGAGAATGAGGTTGAGAGAGAGTCCATGAAGGCAGTGCCATATGCTAGTACAGTAGGAAGCCTAATGTATGCACAGGTATGCACTAGACCTGACATTGCATTTGCAGTTGGTGTACTGGGAAGATTTTTATCTAATCCCGGAAAGGAACATTGGACTGCTACCAAAAGAGTTTTTCGGTATCTTAAGGGGACTAAAGATTACATGTTGACATACAGAAAGGTTGAGAATCTTGAACTAGTAGGGTATACAGATTCTGACTTTGCTGGTTGTTCAGATGATAGGAAATCTACCTCAGGATATGTGTTTATGCTAGCAGGTGGAACTATATCTTGGAAAAGTGTCAAGCAGACACTTGTAACTTCTTCCACAATGCAGGCTGAGTTTGTAGCATGTTTTGGTGCAGCGTCACAGGCTGTTTGGCTACGAAATCTCATTAAAGAAATGTCAGTTGTTGACTCCATTTCTAGACCTATAAGGTTATATTGTGATAATCTTTCAGCTGTATTATTTGCCAAAAATAATAAGAATATCACTGGGTCAAAACATATGGAGGTCAAATACTTGACAATTAAGGAGCTAGTTAAGAAATGTGACATTCTTGTAGAGCATATCGGTACAGATGATATGATTGCTGATCCTTTGACCAAAGGTCTTCGACCCATTATTTTTGTAAAGCATGTTGCTTGTATGGGTTTGGTAAAGTCTTTTGATACCCTAGGTTAGTGGGAGGCATCATTGCTCTATGTTATTTTGTTTGTACATTCGTACATGTATTTTGTATTTTGCAATGATTATCTATAAAGTGCATCTTCATTGGAAGATATTAATGTTTATTGTTTGATATATCATTGTGTAAAGTCTTATGATGAGTGTCAATCATAAGCATTGGCTTGGGGCATAAAGTTATAAAGCCTTGTTGGTATGTCTTGTGACACATAAAGTTTATCTTGGGATAATAGAAGACATACATGCTTATATTTAAGCCTTGATTTCTCATGTGGCCTGGGCTGCATAAGGTAGAGAAATTGGGGACCGATAAGAGAAAATAACACATGTATTTTAGATCATAAAGTGAGTGCTATTGTATCTTACTGCTCTATCACATCTTGTTCATGTCGATAAGGTTGTTTGATATACGTGACCATGGAAGGGACTATGTTGCATTATAATGTAGGTACCGCCATGATTCTATATCTACGATCTTATTGGACGGAATGGTTACTAGAGTTGTTTCTGAACCAATTTGGATCCATAAAGTTTTCTTAGCATTAAAACATCCACAATTGATATCGCCCAAGTGGGAGAATGTTAGAATATTTTATTCTAATTATGGGCTTATATTAATTGTGATACAGGTTTTAATATAAAGCGCTAAGATAATTGGTTTTGTAATAGAAACTGTGAAGCCTAATTGTTTGATCTAATAAAGTGGGCTGCAACTCTATATTATTTGATGTGTGGATATTAGAGCGGGCTTCGGAATTGTTATGGGCTTTTGATAGATGAGCCCATTACACTCCATAAATTTGTGAGCTAAGGTCTCACTCTCACTTCCCTATATAACTTACTTGATAAGCTTTATGTCTCTCTCTTTAATAATAATCATGATAAACATAAGGTTAAGTTTATCATAATTATCTATTCTTTTAATCCTTGATTTGATGTAAAGCATTAGGATAAGCCTTACATCAAATCCAAGCAAATTGTATTATTAAAGAAGCATTAATGCTTATCATGCAAGTTAACAAGCTTTTTGCCTTGAGATATAAAGGGAGATTGGGATTATTATTGATATAGCCTTTGAGTATAAAAATCTTGACTATGCAATTAATTTACAATTGCCGAGACTAAGGGAGAGAGAAATTTAAAAGCTTGAATAATATTAAGGCATAAGGAAAGCTTAATCAGGGCGAGTAAGTTTCTCACCATCAAGAAGTGGGGAGCAGAGGGTGATCTCCTCAGTGCAACAAATCAACAGATCTATCAGAATTTCCGCTGCCGATATGGATTCTAAATCAGGTACGCTCCCTGAATCATCCGATTAATTCATTTAATTGTATTCTAAGCTCTTGTGTTAAAGGTCCTGTTGCAAATAAATCCTAACTTTTCATCCCATTTGTCATTCATCTCCATGTCTTCATTTAGCTGGAATAGATGATGAGCACAACGTCGAATCAAATAAATTCCACTCCTGCAACAGCATAAGTCTTGGTTCCTCTTCATATGCAATTTTCAAAGATTCTGGGGCTCGAATCTTCGTCCCATCTTTGAGAGTCACTGGAGTAACAGCATCCAAAATCCCAGAACTATTAATATGTTGCTCAAGCTCCATAATTCCAGCTTGGTACCTCTCATCAGTCAACCTTTCATGCAAAAACTGATCAGTTAACGAAACACAAGCCAACCAAAGCAACTCATTCGTATTTTTCCTCCAAGAATGCGACAAATCATACATCAAACACCCAGATGGCTTACCTTGAAACTTACCCATTCGATAATACTCTCTCTTCATCCTCTTAAAAAACTTTTCCGGGTCCTCCTTACTTTCTAAATCAACTTGCCTTCGCTTCCTTGCCCCACCTCATTTTCCTCTCCCTCACTTTCACTGTCATTTTCCTCTTCACTATCAGAATCCTCATCATCTATCCCCAAATCACACGCATTAGCCAAAGCTGAAATATCAAAATCATAAACCAAATCAGCCTGTTGCTCATCATCTGGCGTGTACAACACTACCACATTATCATTCCCGTCACTCAAATTATGCAAATGAATCCGCCGGTGACTATCAACCACAAAACAAGCGCCTTATGCCCAAATCAAAAACCTTTTTCAAGTCACGGTGAGAACCCCAATTAATCATCAGGATCGAAATCGTGGTCTCATAAGCTGAACTCAAACTGGGACCCGCATATTTATGAATATCTTGAAAAGAAGAAACCGGATAACAAGCATAACGGACAGAATCGGACTCAAGAACACGGAGAATAATTTTTAGGGCACAGAGCAAGTCCACATCAGAGGTTGATGGGAACACCAAAAGAGGCGCATCAGAAGAAGCCACGGCCGATTCACGAAGCCGGGTATATAACACATCTAGGTTTTTCTCTCTAACCATGATTGCTCAATTTGAAAGAATAAATTTTTATATCTATAAACCCTAATAAAAAAAATTGACTACATATTAGCTCAAATTTACTAATTATTTCACTAAAAATATGAAATTAGGAACAAATCAAGAATCTATAATCTGACCATGGCATCAATTTTATGATTCGAGAATATTAGAGTGAGAGATTGGAGTTGGAGTACCTGGGATTAGTATAATCCGACGCGAGAATAAGGATATCCCTGTTCTGGTTTAGCGTAGTATGATAAATTAATAAGATTAAGATCTGTGAGAGAGAAGGGGATGATTTGCTTTTGATTATTGAAATGGAAAGATTTGTGCGAACTTTTTAAATTTTAAAATCAGCCGCCAAGTTTTGGCGCTATCGCTTCCCAGTGTGAGAAGGAAATAAAGATTCTATGCGGGCGACCACACGGCAAAATGTATGAGAGTGTGCAAGGACTTCCATGGCAATTTGAATTAAAATAATGTAAAGAGAGATAAAATATTGTTAACGGCTGATTTTGGTCTCAGGGGTAATAAGGATTTTTTACTCTCGAGACAATTCTCCTCCAACTGTGAATTTGTTTTGTTTATGGGAAACCAAAAGCAAATTTGGCAAAAGATAAGTAAATTCACCAATCAACAAAGAGTTTTAACGTGGTTCGGCGAATCAGATCCAACCTACATCCATGGGCACAGAACGGACGATGTTTTATTGCCGAAATATGTTTCTCTGATCTGTTTTGTGTTTACAAGTCTAATTCTCTCTTGTTTCTCATCTACCTTCAATGCTCTAGTTACAAGCACGCTTTCCCCTCCTATTTATAATAGCAAAGAAACAGTTTTCTTTTCCTATAAGAATTCTTAGTCGAAACTACTTTCACTTCCTTTATCCTATTAGGATACTGACTTATCAATTTTTCCCCATGAAAGTAGGATAACTTATCTTCTTACCCATAAAAATAGGATGTCTTATCTTCTGGAGCATATCCCGCAATATTTCTCGGTCTTCATGAGGTCGGTCACAATTGTCTTTTGAACTGAGAATGCTGCTATCGATCTGATAATGCCCGACCATCCGGTCTGGAGTGGTCGGTTATTGATCATAAAGTGTTCGGCCCCTAACTGTTGGCTTTTAGTGGTCGAGTCGGCATAAATGATCTTGACCAATAAGGGAATTACCTTTTTACCCATGTCGTACTGCTTAAATATCATAGGGCCTGAAAATACCGCCAACATCTGTCCCATAGTTCTCGGTTCCAACGAGTATACAAGTTGGTGCCGGGAACTATATAAGAATAGTATTCCTGATGGAGTGACGACTGACCTTTGTGGGGAGACGTTTTATTGGCCTGTCACCACCACGTCCTCGGTACAACCAGATGCTCGGTCTGACTTCTTTTCCTGCCAAAACAAAATCTTTTCACCGCCCTCCTGGAGACTCTCTCGAGACGCGTAACCGTCACCCCTTCCGAAAATGAACAAGACACTTACCATCAGAGAATTCATCGGAAGGACCCAGAGCCCGGTGATTTTGACTGCTCGGCTTTGGACATGGATCAGCCATCCAAAATAACTGAAGACGATCTAGCACTGCTCCGGCAGCGATATGATATTCCGATAGATATCACCCTTGAAGTCCATTGTCCATTGGATCGTGCTAGTCAACCCGATGAAAGTTCGGTGGCTCTTCTCCTGGCTTTCTTTGAGTGTGGACTCCGGCTGCCAATTCAACGTTATTTCACCTGGATGCTGGCCGAGATGGAGATCGCCCCTTGTCAATTAAGCCTGAATAGTTTGGAGGATTTGGTTGGGCGGCTAGATGTGATTGGCGTCGGGCGGGACTCGGCGAACCCTCTCTTGAAGAAGTGAAGAGGTGTGTATCGATTGAAGGCCAACCCAAGAACGCGCCATGGTTGGTACTACTTTTTCTGCTTACGCTGATTCGTCAAACATTGTCGGCAAACTTCCCGACTCCAACAAAAACTTCAAAGATTTATGGTTCTGGGCCATAGGAGATTGGGTATGGGTCCTGAGATCATACGAAGATGAGGTTTCAGTCCCGGCCATCTTTAGAGCGGGAGGTTAGGAATCTAACCCTTAGTGTTCCTACTCTTGATTTTATGATAGGATTCTAACTCCTTTGACCATTTCCAGCTTGCTGGAGGGACGCTCCCAAGGTCTCCCATCAGGTCTGGGCGCGGGTACGCTGGGCTCGGCGGTACGCCGACCATTGGAAGAAGTTGGTTAATGATGAGGCCTTTGTCGAGTCGGGCCTCATTCGAACCGTTCCTCCGAAGGTCCCGGGGCGGATAGGTAGGATTTGTTAACTTTCTGACCAATCCCCTTGTTTGCTTAGCATGATGACGACTTGAAATCATTCAGATTCTGGACTGACCACTTCTCTGCCCTTTGCCTTTTGCAGGAATGTCGAAGTGGCCAAGATACCTTGATCAGTTGTCCGGTGCAACAAAAAAAACCGGCCATGTTGGAGCCGGACCCTCTCGAAAACGGCCAGCAACTTCTGAGGCCAGAAAAGTGACTGAAGAGGCAGCCCCGTCAGCTACCCAAAGCTTATCTCCCCCTTCCAGGGCATCGCCAACAGTTTCCACCCGACTTGCCAGCCCGTCAAAACCTACTAGAAAAAGGAGGCGTCTGTTCGGGGGCAGAGGAAGCCGAGCTGACTCGGGAGGTGGAGGAGGAACAGGTCCTGAGTAAGAGGCAGCTAGTTCGGAAGAAGAAGAAAGTGTCGGAGGGTTTCTCCAAAAAGCATAAAGGCGTCGTGATTCTTGGCGTAGAAGACCTTGGTCAGGACATCAGAGAGGCCACTTCTAATCTGGTGCCGGCAATCAACGAACTGGCCGAAGCGGTCCCTCCGGCGAAGATTCTGAGATACGAAGATCTCTCTCCCGATGATGTGGTTTCATTGTTGTGCTCCCAGATGGCCAAGGTAGCCACACCATCTTTATTCTCATTACGAGTCCATGACTTAGTTTAATTTCTGATTTTCTATTTTCTTCTCGGCAGGCGACCTATCTGGCGGCTAAGAACAAGGATCTCCTCCTGAGCCTTTTATCCGAGGGTGGCCAAGCTCAGAGGCTCCAGAACCGACTTACTGAAATGGAGGCCGAGCTGGTCCGTAAAGAAGAAAACATAAAAAAATATAGAGCTGGCTGCCGTTGAGGCCCATACAACGAATAAAGCTCTCAGGGCCGCCGCCTCTCTAGAGAGGAAAAACGCTGATGCTGCCAAGAAGGATTTGGAGGCTGCCCAGGCCGACAACAGGATCCTACAGATGGAAATACGCAGCGTTGAATCCAAACTGAGGGCCAAAGATGAAGAACTGGTACAGGCCCGTGACGAGCTTAAGAGGAAGTAAGTTGATTTGGAGGCTGAGAGGGACGCAATCAGACTTGAAGGGGTCGGGGACTGCGCCGAGATTATCCCGATGATATTGCCCAACCTGGATATGGGGCCTATCCATGCAGTCATCCGCTTCTGTAAATGGGAAATCTCACATGAGGAGTTTCAAAGATGGCTACCCCCTTCTCCCGAAGAGGTGATGGATCCCGACCCCATTTTGATCGCCCTGGTACCCCCAGCTCCTGAAGAGGACCGACCTGAGGCTCCTACTTCTGAAGAGAACCGACCTGAGGCTCCTGCTCCGGCCCCCGAAGCTGTAATTGTCGGGGCCTCCCAGGCCGTCAATGTGGAAGCCATTATCCCTTCTCCCGAGGCCGAGCCCAGCCATCTGCCACCCGAGCCTATCGAGGAAGAACCAACTGCCCCTGCGCGGGCTGATTTAAAGGGGTAACCTGATCGGGGACTCGTGTAAACCTGAACATGTTTCACTTTCTTTTGTAATAGTTTCTCTCCACTAAATTTGTTATATTATATTTTTTACATGTATCCATTCCATTTCTTGTATTTCACAACTTGCTCCGAATGCTTCCCTGCAAACAATCACTCGCGGCCCGATCGACCTGAGTCGAGAATATGATCTTGCGGTGAGACGAAACCCGCCTCCGAGCTGGGAGAAACACTAGGCTTTGAGGGAGTGTTATGTTCCCAGTCCAACGATACAGACTCGGTGGGACGTAACCCGACCCCGAGCTGAGAGAAACACTTGGCTATTGGGGAAATGTTACGTCCTCAGTCCAAAAGACAGACTCAGTGGGACGTAACCCGACCCCGAGCTGAGAGAAACACTTGGCTCTGGGGGAAATGTTACGTCCCTAGTCCAAAAGACAGACTCGGTGGGACGTAACCCGACCCCGAACTGAGAGAAACACTTGGCTCTGCGGGAAAATGTTACGTCCCCAGTCCAAAAGATAGACTCGGTGGGACGTAACCCGACCCCGAGCTGAGAGAAACATTTGGCTCTAGGGGAAATGTTACGTCCCCATTCTAAAAGATAGACTCGGTGGGACGTAGCCTGACCCCGAGCTGAGAGAAACAAAAATGGCCTCGGCGGAACGAATCCAGCCCCGGGCCGAATAAGCAAGTGGCCTCGGCAGAACGAATCCAGCCCCGAGCCGATTACTCAAGTATTGGCCTCGGCGGAACGAATCTAGCCCCGAGCCGATTACTCAAGTTTTGGCCTCGGTGGAACGAATCCAGCCCCGAGCCGATTTATCCTTGGGACTTATTCGAAATGGAAGTGAATCAACCTTTGAAGCCCCATCGAATTTGGCATGGGCATCCCCTTGCCAGACCCGCGAAAGACAAACAAAACTTTGGAAAAAAATCAAAAAAATAGGGAGTGACTCGAACCGAAACATTTTACAAGTGTAAACAACAGCATAGATACCTCAAAACAACATTCTGTCCGAGGTCTCCAAAACACAATTTTGAATCTTTCAATTCAGAGTTCCGACGAACCAGGATTCGGATCAAAGAGCGTTTAGGATGGTAAAGGCATATTCCTCTATACGTCAGTTCACTATGGAGCCTGCGTTTCGTTCGAGGGCTCATCCTTACAATGCTGGAGAAAGTATACGCCACGAGGGTGTAATCCTTCCTCGTGCTATGCTTCTCACAGACCTGAATGACCTAATAGGTAGGGATCAAAGAGTGTCCGAAACATTAAGGGCATATTCCTCCTTATGTTTGGCAACACTGGAGCAAGCAAACGCCACGAGGGCATAATCCATCCTCGTGCTATGCTTCTCACGGATCCGAATGACCAAATATGTAGGGATCAAAGTCAGTGTCTGAAACATTAAGGGCATACTCCTCCTTATGTTCGGTAACACTGGAGCAAGCAAATGCCACGAGGGCATAATCCATCCTCGTGATATGCTTCTCACGGATCCGAATGACCAAATAGGTAGGGATCAGAGAGTGTCCGAAACATTAAGGCATGCTCCTCCTTATGTTCGGTAACACTGGAGCAAGCAAACGCCATGAGGGCATAATCCATCCTCGTGTTATGCTTCTCACGGATCTGAATGACCAAATAGGTATGGATCAGGGAGTGTCCGAAACATTAAGGGCATGTTCCTCCTTATGTTCGGTAACACTGGAGCAAGCAAACGCCACGAGGGCATAATCCATCCTCGTGCTATGCTTCTCGCAGATCAGTTGGTCAGACAAAACGTACGGGAACACATTCCCTGCAGCCGTATTTCCCAATTGGCCAGGCCGGCCATCTTACGGGGGCACTCCTTCCCCATGATTACATCTCGAAATATCCCTCATAAATGTAAGTCATAGGGTAGTTATGCTACAGCTTCGGAAGTTCGATACTACTACGAAGGGTTCACGTACTCCCCCATGTATTTTATCCCTTGACGCAGTCTTGATCCTCAGAAGTGAAGTGAGTCAGGTCGGATCGCTTATGCCCGGGATTTTTATAATAGCACCTGTGATTGGTATGTCACGGGTTTGGTGCCTTTCCCGATCCCAGATCATCCATTCGCATCGATTACATCCCCAAAATATTGAATATGACTTTCAAATCCAATTAAAAAAAGCGTTTGAAATTTTCTTGATTGAAAAGAGAAAGTTTTATTCATATTCGGGGACATACTACTGCCCTTCCTACAACTCTCCGCGGGACATTTTGAGAGAGGGTTTATTTGGTCTCCTAACCTCTGTCGGGTTTTAAAAAGAAATAAAAAAAAAGAAAAACCTACTGGAAGTACTTCCTCAACATCTCGGCGTTCCAGGGTTTCCTTAACCGTGCGTCGTCCAGCTGTTCCAAAATATAGACACCCGGCCTTACCACCTCCACAATTTTATAGGGCCCTTCCCATTTGGCACCTAATAAGCCTTCCTCCGGCCTTCGAGTGTTCAGGGTGACCCTTCTCAATACCAAGTCGTCTGGGAGAAAGACACGGGTCCGAACTTTTTTTTTGTAGAAACGGGCCATTCTTTGTTGATAGATTGTTGTCTTTATAGCCAACTTCTCCCTCTTTTCTTTGATCAGGTCGAGATGAATTCTGATGAGTTCTTCATTCTGTCCGTCCTTATAATACCGGACCCTGTGGGTAGTCATTCCGATCTCTGCTGGAATAACCGCTTCGCATCCGTATGATAAGGAAAACAGAGTTTCCCCTGTGGAATCCTTACAGGTCGTCCGGTGTGCCCACAACACTTTTGGTAACTCCTCGACCCATAAGCCCTTGCAGGCTCCGAGTCGAGCTTTAAGATTGGCCTTGATGGTCTTGTTTGTCGCATCAACCTTCCCGTTAGACTTGGGATGGGCATGTGAGGCGAATCTTAGGGCGATTTGGAGATCTTCACAGAGCTTCCTGAAGCCTTTGCTATCGAACTGTTTTCCGTTATCGGTGATGACGGCCCGAGGAATTCCGATCCTGCAGATAATTTTCTTCTTCAAGAACTCCGTAACTTTCTTCTCTGTGATTGTGGATAGGGGTTCGGCCTCCACCCATTTGGTTAAATAATCTATGGCAACAATGGCGTATTTCGCTTGCCCTCGCCCCTTCGACATCGGTCAGATGATATCCAGCCCCCACTGGGCGAACGGCCATGGGCTGGACAAGGTTGTCAACTGTTCTGCGGGTTGGTGGTGAATATTGGCGTTCTTTTGGCATCCTTCACATTTCCAGGCCACCCTCATACCGTCCTGATGCATGGTCGGCCAGTAGAACCCTTGCCTTAAAGCTTTAAAGGCAATCGATTGTCCTCCGGCGTGACTCCCACAGATTCCCGCATGAATTTCCCTGAGCACATAGTCAGCTTCTTCTTCTTCTGCCAAGCATCTCAGGAGGGGTACCGTATAGCCCCTTCGGTATAACACTCATTCGATCAGGGAAAACTTTGTTCTTTTAAATTTCAACTTCATGGCTTCCTTCTTATCTTCAGGCGTCTCCCTAGTCTCCAAATATCTCCTGATTGGTTGCATCCATGAAGGTTCTCTTTCCATATCCAACTCTGCTACTTCGAGCTCTCCCACGTTTTTTTCACTGAGGCAGATTAGAGGGACTATTCTAGGATTTTCCGACCTGATTGAAGATGTGAGCCGTGCTAAAGAGTCTGCCTCACAATTGTTTTCCCGACCGATTTGCTCAAAGTGCACATTCCCCATTTTTCCCACCAACTTTTTTACCTCGGCCAAATAAGCTATCATACTCGGCTCCCTGGCTTGGAACTCTCCCTTCAGCTGCTGAACGGCCAGCTGGGAGTCGCTTCTCACAACTACGTCGTGGACGCCCATCACCGTGCATAACCTTAAACAGGCTAAAATTGTCTCATACTCTGCCTCATTGTTTGTGGCCTCGAAGGCGAATCTCATGGAGAACAATACTTCTTCACCTTTACCGTTTTTCAATATGATTTCGGCCCCATTACCTTGTGAGCTGGCAGATCCGTCTACTGACATCTCTCATTTGTCTTCCCCTACGGTCAGAATTTGGGGTTTTTATGAATTCAGCAACAAAGTCTGCCAAAGCCTGCCCTTTTACCGCTGCCATTGGGAGGTAAGAAATGCCGTGTTCACTCAACTCTAGCGACCATTTCATTAACCTACCCGAGACCTCTGGTTTCTGCAGAATCTGCCTCAGAGGATAATCGGTGTAAACCCCATAGGATGGGCCTGGAAGTAAGGTCGTAATTTCCGGGCCGCGGTGATTAATGGCAAGGAGACCAGCTCATGTGCTGGATATCTGGTCTCAGCATCTAATAAAGCTTTACTAATAATACACTGGCCTTTGGACTTTATCGGCCTCTTGCACTAATACTGAACTCACTGCATGCTCCGAAACAGCTAAATATAAGTATAAGGTCTCACATGGGGACGGCTTTGCTAGAAGTGGGGGTTGCGTCAGGTATTGTTTTAACTGTAGGAAGGCCTCCTCGCATTCTGGCGTCCAATTGACTTCTTTTTTTGCCTTCTTGACGACTTTGAAGAAGGGGTGGCACTTGTCAGTTGCTCGGGAAATAAATCGATTGAGTGCGGCCACCCTACCGGTCAGGCTTTGCACTTCTTTTATCGTCTTGGGAGATTTTAAGTCCAGTACGGCTTGGATTTTCTACGGGTTTGCTTCTATGCCTCGGGAGCTTACCATATAGCCCAAAAACTTTTCCGAGGCCACTCTGAAAGCACACTTCTCCGGGTTGAGTTTTTAAATTATGCTTCCTCAGTAATTCAAAGGTTTTCTTCAGATCGGCCACGTGATACCTTGGCTCCTTAGACATTGTTATCATATCATCAACATATACCAGCATCGATGTGCCGATGAGTGGCTTGAAAATCTTGTTCACCAGCCTCTGAAAGGTTGCCCCCGCATTTTTCAATCCGAAGGGCATTACTTTATAATAGTAAAGCCCATGATCGGTAACAAATGTCGTCTTCTCCTCGTCCTCAGGATGCATCTTGACCTGGTTATATCCCGAGAACTCATCCATAAAGCTTAGCAGTCTCTGGCGGGTCGTCGAATCCACCAACTGATCTACGTTTGGTAGTGGGAAGTTGTCTTTCGGGTACGCTTTGTTGAGGTCGGTGAAATCCACGCACATCCTCCACTTTCTATTGGATTTCTTCACTAATACCACGTTCGATACCCACGCCGGGTATTTCACTTCTCTGATGAAACCAGCTTTCAACAGTTTTTCTACCTCGGTAGCCATTACCATGCACCGTTCCTAGTTAAAAGTCCTTCTTTTTGTTTGACCGGTTTGTGTGATGGGTTTACTGCCAAGCGGTGATTGATAACTTCGGATCAATCCTGGGCATATCGTCGTGCCCCCATACAAAGATGTCTGAGTACTCCTTTAGACACTTTAGCAGGTCCTGTTTCAGGACCTTGTCTAAGTCTCCCCCTATTTTACATTCTTTCCAAGTCCGAAAAGTTCCATCACCTCTAATTCTTCGACTGCCCCTAGCCGAGCAGCTTTCTTTGGCCGAGGACCCGGATCTTTACTTGCTTCTTCCTTGTCTTTTTCGGGTACCCGCTTCAATGCAAAGGGTTTCCCTTGAGAGGGTGGCAAACAGCTCCGAGCCACCTTCTGACTTCCGCACACGATTCCAATCCCATCCCGGGTAGGGAACTTTAAATTTAAGTAATAGCAAGACATTGCAGCCTTTGTCTTCATCATGAAAGGTCGACCAACAATGACCTGGTAACTGCTCATGCAATCTACCACCGTGAAATTCATCATAACCGTCCGAGTCCGGGGACGGGTTCCAATCATCATTGCCAATTGTATCATTCCCAATGGGATGTCCATTGAGCCCCCGAAGCCGTATAGGGGATTCCCATCGTCGGTTAGAGTCACATACTCCACACCAAGGCCGTCCAAAGCCTCCTTGGAGATTATATCCACTGCACTCCCGGGATCCACTAGGATTCTGTCTACCTCAAAACTGCCGATTGTCGCCTTGATTATTAATGCATCATCGTGGGGGAAACTCACCCATCGAGCATCCTCATCCGTGAACATTATTGGCACTGACCGACCACCTTGTATTTCCGAGGCCCGTTCTGTTTATAATACTTCCAACCCCCGAGCCCGACTATAGTTTTTTCTTGACCGGTTAGAGTCCCCGGCCAGTGTCTTCCCCTCTGCGATGATATTCACTTGTCGGCAATGTGCTCTCTGCCTGGCCGTCATAACTTCATGGTCAATATAATTATTCAAGTACCCATTCCGCGCCAGGTCTTTCATTTGCTCCCGTAAGTCTTTGCATCCATCCGTCGTATGTCCCCTCAAATTATGATGCAAGCAATATGATTTTTTATTCCTCTTGTCTGGCGGGAATCTCCTGAGGTGAGGTTCTATCAAGAGACATTTTCCCTGGATTTCCATGACGATTTGCCCCAATGGTTTATTCAGAGGAATGTATGCTTCTTCCCCGGCCATATGGTTCACCTGGGTCGAGATTCTCTTTTCCTGGTCATCCCGAGGTACCGGCTTGAATTCCCTTCACCTCGGGGGTGGTTTTTTGAACTCCATGTCTGGCCTGCGAGCAGCTTCTGCCCTCATCGTCCTCTCTCTGATAGATGTCCCCCTCCGGGTAATTCTCTCATCATCTTCCAACAAAACAAACTTCCGGGCTATTTCCAGAGCGGTGGCATAATCCGGTGTACCCTGGATCCTCAGGTGAGTCCACAACTTTCCGATCTTTAAGGCCCCCTTCAAACTTTCCAGGGCTTCGAGCGACTCATATCCCCCGACCTCGAGCACCATGTTATGGTATCGTTCAATGAAAGCCTTCAGGGGCTCATCGTCCCCCTTCTTCATGAGCCTCAATTCCCCAATTGTCTTTTTTGGGACGCATTCCCCTTTGAAGTGCTGAACAAATGACTTCCTGAGTTGTGCGAAGCTACCGATGCTCCCTGGGGCTAGACTTCAGAACCACAGAATGGCAGACCCACTTAAGGTTAGGGGTAATACTTTGCAAACGGCATCCTCTACCACCACTTGGACCTCCATCAATAGGACAAAACCCTCGATATGGGATTTTGGATCAGTATGGCCTTTGTAGGGCGTCATAGACGGCATGTTGAACCGTCTTGGGAACTTTACCGACCTTATTTCTTCTGTGAAGGGAGATTCAACCTCGCCGTCCCGAGCATCTCCCGTGTCAGTTTTGAGGTTCACTCCCCACTTAGCCATTTCTTTTCTTAACCAAGATCTTATATTGCCAACTGTGTTACCATGCCACTTCCCGTGCACTTTTTCGCGTCTGTCACCCCGGGTGCGGCGTTCCTCATGACTTGAGATTTCCCGTCCAGTTTCACCATACCTCTTGTCTCCCCTTCTGGTGTTGCGGGGGCTATCATAGGAAGAATCGGGCGACTGTCTCCCCTCTTCTTCTTCCCACGTATCCTCCGTTTGTAAATCTTTTTCTAACACTACGGACCTCATCCCGTAGGGACCCTTCCTCCTAGGTTCATCGTCTTCGCTCTTATATGCAACCCTTTTTTCCTTCCGCTATTTCGCCTCTCCTCCGACTGGTTCCGGCTTCTAGTCTTTCATTATTCGTCTCTTTCATCCTATCCAGTCTGTCTATCATTGATTTCAAAAGGTTTTGATTTTCCTCCCTATCTTTCCTCATATTTTCCTTCAACTTCTCCATCCATTCCGCTGTTTAACTCCCTGACGACCGGTGATTTTCATCTTCTGCCATCGTCTTACCACGCGAGCTGCTTTTCGTTGACTCCCCACAGACGGCGCCAACTGTTGACGGCTGATTTTGGTCTCATGGGCAATAAGAGTTTTTTACTCCCGAGACAATCCTCCTCCAACTGTGAATTTGTTTTGTTTATAGGAAACCAAAAGTAAATTTGGCAAAAGATAACTAAATTCACCAATCAACAAAGAGTTTTAACGTGGTTCGGCGGATCAGATCCAACCTACATCCACGGGCACATAACGGACGATGTTTTATTACCGAAATATGTTTCTCTGATCTGTTTTGTGTTTACAAGTCTAATTCTCTCTTGTTCTCTCCTCTACCCTCAATGCTCTACTTACAAGCACGCTTTCCCCTCCTATTTATAATAGCAAAGAAACAATTTTCCTTTTCCTATAAGAATTCTTAGTCGAAACTACCTTCACTTCCTTTATCCTATTAGGATACTGACTTATCAATTTTTCCCCATGAAAGTAGGATAACTTATCTTCTTACCCGTAAAAATAAGATGTCTTATCTTCTGGAGCATATCCCGCCATATTTCTCGGTCTTCATGAGGTCGGTCACAATGGTATTTTGAATTGAGAATGCTGCTATCGATCTGATAATGTCCGACCATCCGGTCTGGAGTGGTCGGTTATTGATCATAAAGTGCTCGGCCCCTTACTGTTGGCTTTTAGTGATCGGGTCGGCATAAATGATCTTGACCAAGAAGGGAATTACCTTTTTACCCCTGCCGTACTGCTTAAATATCATAGGGCCTGAAAATACCGCCAACAAATATTATATAATAATATTTAAATATAGATAAGTTTTTTTTAATATTGAATAGTGAGAAGTAAAATTTCATTTGAAGAAATTCAATTGATGTCTCTTTTAGAGTCAATTTTAATGATGTGCATATTCAATTAAATAATTAAATAATATTTTATTAGTCTTTTGAAGTTATTCTTATTTGAACAGAGAGCCCCAATCTTGAGCCCCTAGTCCGGCACAAGCAGGGGTGCTCTGTGTCAGTGACATAGTCATAATATTGATTCGATAGAAGTAAAATTTGATTTTCACAAAAAAAAATGATAGATACTTTTCATTTAGAAGAAGAAAAGTAAAATGATCTCAATAACAAATCATATTTTTTATTAATTTATAATACATATTTTAATAAATTTCCGAATTAAGAAAAAACTATTATCCCTACCCACTTATATGTAGCTTCGCCACCACCTTGAGTTATTATGAGTTCTACGGGGGCGCTTATGTTGGAGTTCGTGATCGAATGTCAATCCATTTAATTTTTGTGAAATATTTTTTTAATATAATAATTGTATTTTGATTCATTGATATTATATATGATATCATCATCTTATCATTTATTTACATTTGTGATTTAATTGTTAAATGTATGCTTATAAATGATAAATACCTTAGAATAATTAAGTAGTGATATAGTTATAATTGTTGTAGTGGAATAGGAAATATCACTATACATTCTATTTTGAAGATATTCTTGGTCGATAGTTTATTTACTCAGGTCAGTTTAGAAACCCATTAGACTAATATGTGTCATATATCAGGATACGATTTCAATAGTTTATCCCAATGAATTATGAGCTTTGGAAGCTCATATAGAAACGTAGATATTCATTTAAAATGAGTATTGAATGACTCATTAGAATACTTGTAATAAAAAGAACACAACACATTCAATATGAGATCTTCTCTAGTCGAGAACTATATGCAGGTGATCATCCACACTTTGATGTCATGCATGTCAAAAATCTTTTATGGTATGACCTTTGGATATTCATTAGATGTGAACTGATGGCCACGAGAATATGTGCGTATTAAGATAGAATATGTCAGTATGTGTGTTGAGGTTTAGGTATCATGTTTTCGAGACTATATTTTATAAATATTTGGGTAGACTTAACCTCGAAAAATATTTATGTTGGTTATGATAATATTATAAAATGGTTTTCTACTTATTATTGGAAACAAATATATGTAGATAAGGTAAGTAGTACATATAAGAGATATGGCGTTAATCTATATCTCATCGTACAACTTGGATAGTCTATGACAAAGAGATTATACATAATACAAGGATCTCGATTTACATGATTCGTTGAGGCCGTTTGTGTTTGTCATAATTTATAGATGGATAAATTACTGATAATTGCAGACACATGAAATGATTTTAAATGACAAACGTACCTGAACTTAGAGAGTCACAAATATGAAGTATATGATTGAGCACTTGGGTAGCCGATGATCAATGTGTTGATTATTGAATCGAATAATTAATAATTATATGATAAAGTATATTATTCGTGAAGCTGATACAGATTAAATTATTTAATTGATTTATATAAATGTTAACCAAATATCACAAAATGATAAAACAGATTGCCATGTCAATGGACCCACTTCACATGTGTGTTTGAATAGTCATCCACATGTGTGAGTATAGAGAAAACTTAAGTGTTTTATAAGCAAATTGGATGTGGTTAGTGGGATTTGGTGAGATTTTTCTATATTTTATTTGATATATATATAAGCAAATTTCAAATCAAATCTCTATACATAACTCACTATTCATCATCTCTCTTTCATTAAAACAAAAAGCATAGCACTCCCTCCTTTGAGAATTAAGGTTTTAGCTAGAGCAATGAGAATGATTGGAATTGTTACATCTTGTTCAATGGCTTATTGGTAAGCATACAAGTTACTCATTTACACTATCTTATAATATAAATCATACGTATGATTATTGCAGCATTTGTATACATAATGATGTATGGGAATGAAATGCTTTACCCTAATTTTTTATTTGTAAGTGTTGAGATGAATAAATATTATTCATGCATATTTTTTGATTGAATAGATGCACAAGTTACATGAAAGATGATATATTTTGTGATGAAGGCTTCACATATTTAGGTTAAATGTTAAGATTAAGATTGCCACTGTTATAGAATGAATTGATCATCTTTAATTGATCTAAAATTGTTCTTGAGTTGTTCATATGTGGGATTATTGAGTAATGATAGTTATGAGTTCATGTTATGCACGATTTGTATATATGTATGCTTATGCTCAAAAGTTGAGTTGATGTGTTGATTAAATATTAATTTAGTGTTATTAATGATTGTATGTTATTGTGGGATCCTTCTTGAGTGACATAATGCATAAGAATAGTTCCATTTGGTTTGAAAATGAGTTGGGATGTATATGAGCATTTGATGAGAATCCTTCAGGAGCAAAGTCTGTAAACCTACAAAAGATTGTTATGTACGCTAAGGAAAGTAATAAGGATGATGAACAAACTACTTGAAGTTTGATACCTCAAGAATCTTGCTTGCAATATGACGCTAAAAGAGCTATAACTTCTTTGATAAGTCTTTAATATTCAATTAAGAACAAGTTTTTATAGAGAAAACGCTCTCTGACTCTGTTTTATTAGTCTCAAAAATAATGTCGGCTGAAAATAATAACAAAGGTTTGCTTAAATCGTAAAAAAATAATTAAAAAAAAAACATATTCTAACTCACTCCTTAAGTTACGCCTATCCACGTCATTTAGCCTAATAAGGTTTGGTTTGAATACCAAGCAACTAATCTTAATGGACCAATATGTCAAATGAGCTTATATACTCACTTCTTAGTCTAAAGCCAATAAATAAACTACTACTAAGAAATAAAATAATTGGGCTTAATAAATTAATTAAGTTCATTAAAATTTACAACCAAACTTATAAGCTAAATAAATCAAAGAAAAAAATCCCACTAGATAGTAGCACACATTTTAGGCTTTTAAGCCTACTCTATGTGCATCCTTTTAAATGACTTGCGATTGAATCTGACTTGATAATGACACCTTCAAGAATTCATTCCATGCATCCATTGGCCTCATAAATAAATCACTTTGAATCGTATAAGCATTTAACACTCATATTTATGGGCAAAACGACTAACCAATTGATTTTAACTGACTAGCTATTTGTCATACGAATCAGAATATTCATCAGCTCACAATCGACTAGCCGATTATTTGATAATGACTAACCGATTGCAAGTGAAAGGCAAGCCATTTAGATATCCAAAATGTAACCTTTCTGGACGCTATTCGATAATAGTTAACCGATAGGCTAAATTTGTGAATCGGTTTAAGTACAAATTTCCAGAAATGTGCTTCCGCCGTACCATTAACGGCTTAGATGAGTTTTTAAAATGATACACATACTCATAAATGATTTAAATATAATAGTAATACTATACACTTAAAATTTGAAATTTTCTTAAATTTAGAGCCTTAATTTTAGGCTAAATATTTAGGTCATAACCATCTAATTGGATTATTTGAGTCACCTTAGAGCACAAGCCAGAATCAACCCAACCATTACAACCTCATCTCCTTCAAACCTCTTTTTCTACATCATTTTATGCACATAAATGGCTTCATGTAACACCCCGTGAGTTTTAACGTGATGGTTAATACAAGTTATGCATGCGATGTTTCATGTACATGTAAGGTCTTTGAGTGTAGACCGATACGTACAAGTAAGTTCATTCATCATATAGAGAGTTAGAAAATTTCAGCCTTTTTATATTAGTGTCGAATTCGTTCAAGCGTTGGAACGCTATTAACACTCGTGTTTGTGATGTGTTCTTTAGTCCATTCGAACGAAACTTTCCAAAGAATGTTCGTTCGAGTGGGATTCTTCAGGTCGTTCGAACGCAACCTTTCAGAGGGCTGGCGTTTGAGTTGCATTTGATAGGCTTTCGAACGCTGTTGTGATTTTTAGACAAAAAGTTATGGATTTTGGCCCATATAAATAGGCATTTTAAGAATATTTCTTCATTTTTCCTTCTTCTCTCTCTCGTGACCCTTTCTGTCAAAATCCTCAAGCTAGATCTTCAAATCAAGCTTCGATCTTGAAGATTCTCATGTATTTCCAAGCTCAGGTAAGTCTTATAAGCTCGTCTTCAACTCTTGCTTTGTGTTTGGGTGAAATCCATTCTTTGATCTAAGTTTAATTTGCATGATTTTGAAAGACTAATAAGTTAGTAAGTTTAGCTAAGTAAGTATTACCATGAATGTGTATGAAATGAGTTGAAACCCATGGTATATGTGAAGGAATGAAACCCTAGGTTATGGGAATTTTGAAGTGTTATAAGATCCATAAATTGGGAAGCAACAATAATGTTTAGAATAGTGTTTGCTAGCATGAAACAAATATGGATTATGTTATATCCAAACCGCCACGAGTTTGGTATGGCTTTAGTCATGGGTTTAGGTGGTTTAGTAAAAGTATACACAACACCTCATTTAACGAATGTAAAGACATAAATAGGGAGTTAGAATTGTGTTATTGGAGTGTAATTTGATAATAGTGTTTCTCAATGTATGCGTCATGTGTTAATATTTGATGGATCTGAAATGTGCTAAGTGATATATCTTACCTGTGAGTCTCCAACCATGTAATATGTTTACGAGTTTCATTTAGAAGTACTAGTTAGGATTCTGTTCGGATGGCGTTCATCTCCTACCTATTATAAAATAGTAATGGATCATGTACGAGCTTGTATGTTAATGTCAGTACACGTGTCAATTTATGTGTGTTCCCTCATGGATGTTTCGATTTACATATTTCAATTACGTTTTCAATTATGTTTGCAAGTGCGCGTTATTAGATTTTAAGTTCTTACTAATGGACGATGAACGTGATGCATGTTATGTGATGAGTCTGTATGTGTGTGGATGCATTTGATTTGTTGCCTTTGAAATAAGTGAATTGCATGCTCGTTTGAAAAATTTTACAAACAGACGGAAAAGTTTTGAACCGAGTACAAGTGTTCTTGTTTATTTATTTTCAAAAAAATATTTTCCGAAAGAAGTATTTTAGGAAAGGATTTACCTCGTTTGATTTGATTTTCATTTTGATGAGGTTTATTGTTAATGAACATGCACAATGATTTTATGTTTCCGTCTCGGCGCTTGTTAAATATTTTTATGTTTTACGATTTATCATTATGTTTCTTTTAACGCACTTGATCAACGATATATTTTCATCCCGAAGCTAAATCATGCTTACACGTTTTCTTACTTATCAATATGTTTTCACCGAAATATTTGTTTAGGGTTTCGTCCATCTAAAAATGGAACGACCCGTTATTTTATCGATATAGTAATGTTCGTACACTGTTTAATCAGAGCGCGCGACTCGGGCATTGGACGCTTGATAAGTGTTTTGAAAATATTATTTTCAAGAGAACTATTTTGAATAATATATTATAATTCCACTTACGTTTTCAATACATCTTAGTGTTTTGGAGAAAGATTGAGTCGCTTGTACTATATTTTTGTGGTTTATAGTTTTTAAACTTGTCGTAACACTTGTATAGGGCTCTATCCAACTGCAGTGGACCAATCCATACCTTCTGTCAACGTGAGCTTGTTTCATTAATTGTATGGTCTTAGCGCGTGATTCAAATATTGGGCGCTTGTTACATTTCATTCAGTTGAGTTGGTAATGGATTCTTGAAAAAGATGTATAAGGAATATGGTTTTCGATTTGGATTTTATTTACAAAAAAAGTTTTTTATGATGAGTTATCAGAACGATTTTAAAGTGATTGTTTTATGTTTCCTACAGTTATGATATTTGCGATTGTTTGTGTTGAATCTACGTTTGTAAAGAGTAAATGAATAGATTGATCGTGATTATTTGTCATTTCTCAAACTTGAGAATGTATGAAGTTGCTTGCACAAGAGTTTATGTCTGTTTTATGTGAATGTGTATGGGTATTGATTGATGACTCCAAGTATATAAAACAACGTATATGGATGTTTAAGTTTTACTCTCATATTCTTGTGCATTTCGGGAAATATGTATGTTGCTATTGTCGGTTATATGACGTTCTATACGTATGGAATATGAGTATATAGAAATATTAGTGTTGGAAGTGTATTCAGGTGTGCATGTAATTGTTATATAAAGTATCTGAGGATTAATATAAGTTAAGTTTTCTGAAATTGTACAAGTATGTATATATGTAAAATATTTGCATGTGTATGATGAGATGTATATGTAACAAAGCCATGACATTTGAGGCGTTTGTGGACATGCACAATTATAAATAAGGATCCTATAATTGATCATATTGAACTATCAAATGATATATCTAAGAGTCTACATAAGATAGGTTCTTAATGTGCATGTGTGTATATTTAACTCAGGGTTTGAATGCTTGAAGAAGTTTGAGTATAAAGATCTTGAATCGCATCATGTATATTTCTAAGTATTTATTTGTACCTTGGACGTTCAAAAGGTATTTCATAAAAAGAAATTTAGTGTTTGACTTGTTTTTGAAAAGAAAATCTTCAAAACTTTTTGATTTGATGATA
The DNA here is from genome assembly GCA_019454045.1 of Zanthoxylum bungeanum. Taxonomy (NCBI): domain Eukaryota; kingdom Viridiplantae; phylum Streptophyta; class Magnoliopsida; order Sapindales; family Rutaceae; genus Zanthoxylum; species Zanthoxylum bungeanum. The sequence continues at coordinate 36,062 of SKCR01019336.1, read as the reverse complement.
TTTCAAATATTTTAAGATGTTATAATGTTGTTTTAAAAGTTTCGATTTTGTATCAATGAAGCGTTGTGAACTCAACATCTTGATCGAAATATGCACGTATTTTTGGAAAAATGTTATATTTTAAAATAAAAAAGGTGAAGAACATAACGAAGTTAAAGTATTTTTTACAAGCCTCTATATATATAAGTATACATATACATGTATATGTTTTATTTATATTGAACTTGAAAATTCATCTTTTCTTTTTGTAATGGGTGTGGTGATTTATTGAGTTTCCTAACTCACACCACATTAGTTTGTTAGTTTTATAGGTTGGCCGCCAGATTGGTCAGCCATCAAATTTTGGATGTTTGAGCTCGACGAGAGATTATCCGAGTTTCAGTCATTCGTCCTAGTGTCCTGGGAAATGTGTTTGTATATAAAAGTTTGTTATGTATTTATCGTACAATACATGTTGGTGTATATATGTAAAAGAATGTTCTGAGTTGTATATGTAATTGTGGGCACGAGCTATTGACTATTGAGATTTGATGTCATTTGGTTAGACCGGAGGTCATTTTATATGACATGTTTAATGTAGGCTGTCAAAATATTAGGGTTTATCATGTCCTTTTCTTGTTGGTTTGAGGCTCATGGAGATAGATTATCTATGTCCTCTATTGGTAATGTCATGTCCTTGGCGGGATGTTACACTTCATATGGTTCTCCATTAAACAAAAAACTTATTTGTCATATAACTCCATCAAACAAAGTATTTCTTTTTTAAAAAAAATGTAAGGGATAGACAAGTATAAATATATCTGTTAACCTATTATTTCTTCAATATTTGAATTCAGATGATAAATTTATTAATATGTTTATAATCAACTCGACTACACCCTTAACTGCAACAAGTCTTTCCTTTGCATCTTCTCAATGAGTGGATTTTTTCTATATATGGAGAGATTACTTTTAATCATCAAAGTATGAATTTTTGTTATCGTTATTTTATCTTTATCTGTTTGTATGTGCTTAAAATTGACATTGTTACAAATGACACATGTTAACATACAAGAAAACCCTTCTCACACACGCTTCCTTATTAAAACTACTATAAGTAATTTTAACTCTATAGGGAACGTGACATTTGTCGAATTACCTTCACTAAGGATATGATAATGAAATAACCTATCTCAAAAACTTTAGAGAACCTCGAAAGAATGTTGTTGGAGTTGGTGCTTAGCGCGCCAAATTTTGTTGTATTTATTGTAAATACGATGTACACTATATTTTATTATGAATAAAATTAATTAATTTTCATCAATATAATCTTATATATGGTAAAAGCGTAACTGACCGTAGAATGAATAGTTGTGACAGAATTGTAAAAGCGCCGCAATTGTTACTGAGAAATGTCACAATATAATTCATTCTTTAAATGTTTCTGGTCAAGGTTTACATATCTGGTCGATCAGTAAACCCGTGAGACCGGTACGTGTCGTACATTAGAATTGTTCTAATGGTTTATCTCAATAAACTATGAGTCTTGGGAGGCTCATATAGACATGTAGGTATTTATTGGATAAATACTGAACGACTCATTCGAAGATTCCTGATAGATGGTACACCAACGTCAATAGGAATCTTACGAGTCGAATAACATATTAGCTCCTTTGACTTGTGATACCACTGTGGATATGTGAGATATCCTCCATGCTTTGATGATAGTCACGTCAATGATATTTTAAGATCAGACCTCCGCCTGTTCGTTGGGTATGGACTGATACTCACGATGTCATGTGATGTATCCAGAGAGGATTTGTCAGTCCTGTATACGAGATTTAGGTGTCCAATTTGTGATTCTTTGAAATCTTTGGCCGAGGTATGATTCGGAAACGAGTTCCGAATATTTATTGAAGAATCATAATTATGTCATGACACATGAATTGTTCATAGCGGAGATTTGGCGTTTAATCTATACCTCCGGAACAATTCGGATGACCTATGACAGAAGGATTATATATGCAATGACTTCGACTTGGATGGTTCAACTCGATTATCTGTGGTCCTCATAATTTGTGAGTGGACAAGTTACGGACATGGAAATAGTTTTCGTGACAGATAAACTTGAACCTAGAGAGTCTCAATATAAAGTGTACCCGTTGAGCACTTGGGCAGTTAATTATAGATAATTCGGATTATTCATAATATACATATGCGTGTTAAATAATGTGTATTTGTATACGATATATAATTTAGATTAGATTCACATTATTGACCTTTTGGATTTTGACACTTGTTTATTACTGTTATTAATTATTTAATTATTAATTAATTATTATTAATAATAAAATTGGAAGAATATTCTTGGAATATTTTTCCATGTATTTATTTTGTCATTTTGTTCATAATTAAAATGAATTAATTAATTTTTTAATTTATTCATTTTAATTAAAGAATATTCTTTAATTTGGCAAATTTTGATTTGCCAAACCATATGTATTTGACACATGGATTTTTAATTAACAAAATATCAAAATAATTAATTTATTAGATAAGATCTAATGGTGTCAAAATTTTGGCCACAAAAATTAATTAATTTTGTTATAAAATTAAGGTAAATTTCGGCCATTAGGGTTCTTTTTACTATAAATTGAAACTTGTTTTCATTTTACAAGTTTGGAACCAATTTTTACTATAAATTGAAACTTACTTTAAGAATAGTTTATAGTAGTAATATTATCTCAATGTCAGACCACCCAGTGTCCAGTATTATTACATGACTATTCTAAGATTGATGTCATTCTTAGAATATTTATAATTAATAATGTTGAAATGAAAATGTAGTTACTTTATTAATAAATAATAAAATATCATGTACGATACATTAATCGGATTGACGCTTCAAGCACCATCTCCAACATCATATATATCTTTGCCCAATCTTTTTATGATGAGTATCTCTGCCCAAGATTAATATCTCTGCTCAATATTAACAAGCCGTAATAACAATCCGCTTACCTCATCATGATGAATTAATTAACATTCAAATCGACATATGTATTTGTTGGGGTTGGTGCTCAGAGCGCCAATTCCCGGTTGTATTTCTTTATGAATACTTATGTAAAACCTTATTATTTTGAATAATATATGTAGTTTCTATAATATAATCTATCTTTTAATATGGTAAAGATGTAATGACCTTAGAATGACTAGTCATGGTGCAGTTGCAAAAGCGTCGCAACTGACATTGAGTTGTATCATGACGTTGTCATTCTCAGACTGTTCCTGGTCAAGGTTTACACTACTTGGTCAGTATAGTAAACCCGTTGAGACCGGTACATGTCGTTTACTGGAATATATGATTCAAATGGTTTCTCAATGAACCATAAGTCTTGGAGACTAGTATAGACGTGTAGGTGTTTATAGCGGATAAACACTGACCGACTCACCGAAGATTCTTAATGGATGGTACACCAACGTCAATAAGAATCTTATCGGGTTGAGTAGCACTTGTGATTCTTAGACTTGAGATGCCACTGTGGGCACATGAGACATCTTCTACACTTAGATGGCAGTCACGTCACCGATCTATTTAGATCAGACATCCGCATGTTCGTTGGGTGTAGATAGATCCTCAGAGTGTCCTGTGTGTATCGAGATAGGATCCGTCAGTTCTGTGTATCAGAGCATAGATAGTCCATCTGATTAGTAATCAAATAAAAACCATGGGCTCGTGGTACAATTTAGAAGTTAGTTCTAAATGTTCTTTTTGAGATTGCTAATAGAATAGTCGACTGGATAATCCCTATAGAGATTTGACGTTTACATCTATATCTCTGGGATTTATCCGGATACCTGTGATGGAGGAATTATACATTTTCCATGACCTCGACCTGTATGATTCAGCGAGTTTATCCGTGATCGTCATAATTTACGGGTGGATAAATTATGGACACGAAATTGGATTTCGTGACAGATATGTCTGAATCTAGAGAGTCTCACTAATGAAATATACTCGTAGAGCACTATGGCAACATTTATAAATAATATTGATTATTTATAAATTCGTTTAAATGTTAAACGCAAAATACATGTGTAGGGACCCGATAGTCATTTCCTTAATTTTTGTGTATTTTCATTTGATGCTTGATTAATTCAAATACACATTAATTAATTGTCAAATTGAGATATTTGACTAATATCATAAATGAATATATGTATTTAATATTTAGTGTAAATATTATACATATATTTAATATATTTGTATTTAATTAATTAATTAATTATTTAATTGTTAAATGATTAAATTAATTAAAGTATAGATATTTTAAGTTATGATATTTGTTTTAATGGCTAAGTTGCAATTGTTGACTTGGTTGAAATTATCATTAAAGTGTAATGATCATTTTAACAAGTTGGCAAATTGAAATTCAAATGAAATGAAAACAAAATATCTTGATTTTTTTCTAGCCAATTTCGGCCAAGGCAAAATTGTGAGCAAGTATATATTGTTTAATTTATTTTAGGGTTTGGATAACCTAATACACTTTATCAAACTCCATTAAAACAAAAGCAAATAAGGTAGAGAGAGAAAAGAAAAATCAAAGAAAAGCTTGGAATTTAGTAAGTATTTCCAACCTTCCATTAGAGAGTAAATTGTTCCTCTTGTTGTGGGCTTCACTTGGTGATGTTCTTAAGTTTTTCTATTCTTTATTCTTTGTGTTTTTGATGGATGAAAGTTTGATGAAGGGGTTAAGCATGTATGAAGTTGGAAGAATGTTACTAGTGTAGTAATAAGCATTCTTTTCATTGTTTTAGAACCTTGTTGCCATTCTAGAGTTATTGACCCACTCTTAAATGACCTAGAATTGTTCTATAGTTGCTTCATTGTGTTGAGACTTGATTTGGATGGAAGAAACATGATTGAAGTAATTGATTTAACCAATTTGGTCTAATTTGTCCAATTTGAAGAAATTGAAAAATTAGGGTTTAAGACCACTTCCAAATTTGGGGCTTTTCATTTATGTGGTGTATTTGGATGTTTAAATGATACATATAAAATCTCATGTTGATTGGATTTCATTTGGATGTGTTTTGAACTTTAGAAGTGCAAAATGCACACTAATGTGCTTCTAGGAGGCTCACGGCCTTGAAGGAAAAATTGGGTTTTTTGTTGCTCTTTGTGTTTTGACATTTAGGACATGTTAAATTCATCTTAGAAATAATTTAGAATCATCCAAAATTGATTTGAACAATTTCGGACTAAAATGAACAAAATGAATAAAATGTAAAGTTTTGGGGTAATTTGGTAATTACACAAAAAATTGATTTCTTGTGTAATATTTCATAATTTGAATAGGACAATTAAATAAATAAGTTTATTTAATTAATCCGAGAAAAATTTTTGAAATCGGAAAATTTGATTTTCCACTGTTTCCGCTGCGTTACCGGATATCCGCAATGAAACCCCTACAGTATTACCATCTAATGTTTCAGGATGCACTATAATTGGTGTAAACCATGCAAATTATTAAATCATCCCATCACTAATATATTTTCATGAGTGATGTGTATACTAGCGTTGTTCATGACATATTTGCTTGAGTGATATGTGTACTAGCGTTGTTCTAATAAATAAGCACATGTAATGAATAAATGGTGAGCTCGAACAGTCTACAGCTGAAAAAGCATGGGACTCGTTGCACCAAGTTCCACCTTGTATACCATCAACGAAAGCATATATGGATACAATGAGTGAGTTTTTGGAGTTGGTGCTTGGAGCGCCAATCCGAATATTATATTGTGGATTTTATTATTTATTAATAAAATAATTACATTTTTATTTCAAACCTTATTAATGGTAATGTCATTTTACATATTAAATTAATGTATAAATATGTTAAAAATGACATCAACCTTATAATAGTCTTGTAGTAATACTGGAAACTAGGTTTTCCGACATTGGGATAATATTGCTATTATAAACTATTATTTAAGTAAATATTCTTAGTCGTTGGTTTTGGAATACCGTCAAATTCCTATAACCTAGAATACTAACACATGTCGTATATTAGAATTTGAGTTCCAATGATTTAACTCGGTGTACCGTGAACTTTGGAAGCTCGCATAGACATGTGGGTATTCATTGAAGCAAACACTGAATGACTTCCAAGTGATTCCTAGTAGTTGGAAGTTCAAATCACCGTCAATAGGAATATCATCGATTCGAGTAACATATGTAATCATTTGACTATAGAATAACATTGATTTTGTGTGAGATCCTCTACACTTTGATGTCATGTATGTCAGAAACCTTTCATGGTCTGGCCTTTGGCCTCTAGATGTTCGGTGGGTGTGGACGAATGCACTTATTAATCAAATGCGTATCAAGATAGGATATGTCGGCCCGTATGTGTACCATAAGGGGTTTAGGTATCCATGTGAGTAAGTCATGATTCTTAAAGACTTTGGCCAAAGACGATCACATAGGGTGGATCACATTAGTTGTAAAGAATCATAGACATGTCGACATGAGATGTGCGCCTCGAAACTTGGCTATGTATTCTATGTTTCCTAAGCACAACTCAGATAGCCTACGACAGAGGGATTGTTGAACATATGTGATGAACTCGACTTGTATAGTTCAGAAAGGTCGTTCGTGTTCTTCGCGAATTCTGAGGTGCCCAATCACGTACATATTAGTTGACGAACGTGTTTGAACTTAGAGAGTCTTACAACATGAAGTGTACTCGTTGAGCACTTGGGTAGCCGATAATTTTTTATAATAAATCATGTACGATATTATAATTTTCAAATAAGATAATTAAGTGTTACTGGATAACATTGATTATTTACTTTGACCTAATTAGATTAATTGGATTAATCCAAAATTACACAAGGTTTTTGTCATAATTTCATAAATATCTCTACCATTTGAGGATATTTTGGTAATTGCAAATATGTAATTATTTAATTGGATTAAATCAAAGTGGTAGACATGTAACTAATCCATTAATTAAACTTTGTATTTAATTGGATTAAATCAAAGTGGTAGACAAATGTGATTAGTCACACCTAATTATACATATTTCGACAAATTATATTAAGCTCACATAAAAGTTGATTAAAACTTTTATTAATTAAAAATTACCTAAGTTTTGCTATAAATAGCAAGTTTGAGCAAATGTTTTAATCAAGCTTGAGAAAGCTAAATACAAGCAAGAATTAGAGAAATTAGCCTCAGTTGGAGAGGTGTTAAGAGAAGTTTTGTGAGATCTCAATAACATTTCAATTAGGAGAAATTAAGATTGGATCTTGGAGTGAAGCTTGCTAGCATTGGAATCAAGATTGGATCTTGGAGTCATGATTTCAAACTTTGGATTTTCTCTACATCATTTCAACAAGAAGAAATAGATTGGATCTTTGAATCAATCTTGCTAGGTAAGTTTGATCTTCTCCAAAAGCTATGTTTTTTATTATTGAGTTTTCATTAGTGAGACATATAGTGATGAATTATGTATTACATACATGATAGCATAGCTTGATGTTGAAATTAGGCTAATTAATTGTGTTAGGATGCTTTGGAAGTATAAACACAATATTCTTGTAATTGGGTCAAAATATCTATGTTAGACATAGACATAAAATTAGAGTTTAGAACTCTGAATAATAGCTTGGAGCTAAGGCTACCATTCTAGAATCACTTGACCACCTTTGGGTGACCTAGAATTGTTCATGAGTCATTTCATTATAAGATTCTATTTTGGTTTATATATATATATATATATATATGTTTGTTGTATAACACGTGTTTTGGTTGGTTTTGAAATTAAAATTATTTTGGGTGATTTTAAAATGTGTTTAATGTTTTTTTCAAAAAAAAAATATGAAACCAACGAGCAAGCACGCGCTAGGCGTACATAATCTGGTTTTGTACAGGACCCGATTTGATTTCCCAGACTCTATTTTATCCTTGGTTTTTCCCTAAACACTAATAATGGAATATGGTATTTCATTAAAATATTTTAAAAATACATCAATGCTAGATATCCACGGGTTAGACCCACTTCCGTTGCATATGGTACCGATCCGACCCTAAAGGTTCCACATCCACCCCGGCATAATGGTATTAGTGCATGTCTTAATCACACAACACATGTTTTTTGAATCTATGGCACTATAATTTTAATTTAATTATGCATAAGTCATATTGGATATGCATTGCATGTTTTTAAATTAAAATTTTAATTTTGATCCAAGCATGTTATTGTTAGGGATATGCCCTATACCCAACTTGTGGATGGGCTATATGTACATGTATTTGTAATATTTTCATTAATTAATAAAATGGAAATCTTTATTATATGTGTCCTACATAACTTATATGAATCATCAACACTGTAATAAAGCCCTTGGAGTAATAAGACGATGGCTTCCACGCCTTATGAGAATCATTACTCTTAAATGTTCATAGTCATAGTTTTGTGAATAATCTGGGCGTTCACAAATCGGAGAGACTAGCATGATGATATGATCCGCCCTTAAGTGGGGTAGCCGATCTCATAGGCTACTAGCGGAGATCCATCAGCTTGGTGTATCACATGGATGCATAAGTTGCTCGTGTACATCGAACTGACCGCTGAAAGTTTTCATATGGAGTGTTTATCCCATGTGTCTGTGAAAACTTTCATGTATCGATTATATGACTAGTCCTTAGACTTGAGGTCTTTACAATCTTATGTGTGGATCAAATAACTTTGACATTCTCCTTCCCCGGTTCAAAAGATCATGTCATAAGGGTATGATTGGGTCATTTGTTGAAACACATGAAGTTTGTACAGATACAACAGAGAATCGCCACTCTCTCGGATAATATTTTCTTATAAGAGTAGTATTCCAGTTCGCAGGTTGATATATGTGATCAGTGCTTGAGACTGTGGCCACAGCGGAATAATCATGTGAGATTCTTGGGTTAGTACGATTAATGACATTATCAACATCATACCTTTGACCATATGGGTAGACACTTTTCGTACCATAGGTCAATAGATGGGGATACAATGAGGCGAGAAATCGTATCATATGTAAATCGCATACAGAATGAATATATATATATATATATTATATATATATATATATATATATATCTTCCTTCTCATTTTGGGGTCTTGGCATGTTGCTAGATGTCAACCTTGGTCATTGAAATCGAACGACCATCTGATCGGAGGATAATTTATTTTCGATTAAATTATCACGATTCATTTCATGTCCAACTTGAGGGGAACCCAAAAGGTCACACACAACAAAGTCGAAATCAATGGTTAACAGTGCACAGTACAAATATAACAGCATAAATGATTGTTGTAGGAATTGTTCATAAATTGTTCAATGTGTTTAATTATTGAACAGATCATTTATGAGGTTCCATAGTGGCTTAGGGATTGGTGAATGACGATGGGGGCACTTTGGGAATTGGAATTAAAAATATTACTATTCATATGAATAGTAACATGAATAGTTAAAAAAATTTGTTATTTGTTTTGAATTCCAATTCGGCCCAAACTCTTATTAGGGTTTTATAATCTCATTAAACCACTAAATTAAGATCCAATGGCTAAGATTAAATTAGCTTTTATCCCATATCAGATTCTTAATTAATTTTGTTGTCTTTGGAGCACTATATAAACCCAAAGAATTCTTCACAAATTTTTACACCAAAACTTTTCATATCTTGAGTTTATATAAGTGAGCAACTCTAAAGTTTAAGAGTAAGCCACTGATTTTGAGGATCCTTAAGTCTAATTGACTAGAGGAACCTCGAGTTAAAAGTTTTGAGGTATTTTCCTAGGCTAGCACCAAGGGAAAAATACCCGTGCACTCAAGGCATAGTCTTGCCGTTGAGTTTTGGCTTTGGTGTGTGCATCTTTGGAGGCCACACACTTGGGTTGTTCTTTGGAACATGGAAGAGCTTGCTGAGTTCGAGAAAAGCTTGTAGATTGGAGGGAGGACTGAATGAATCTTCGGTTCAAGTAAGTCTTTTTCTTTCTTTGTTTTAATTAGAGTTCTTTTGATAGTTAGCATGTTTAGGTTTATGTTCTTTGCATGTTTTATGAGTTTTTATGCTTAGAATATATAGTAACATGCCTAGGCTTGTAGAATAATCAAAATAAATGGGTCTTGGGCAAAGGGAAAACGGCATAATAATTTTGATTTTCTATTGCGCACTCGCGGTCGTTTCCCAACAGTTAATGACTTGATTGTCATAAATCTCCCGTGATTAGGTGATTATTTTATTTAAGTAATAATATTAGTAATGTATGAGCATTATTGGATGGTCCATCTTGTCAATACATAGATGATTGAGTTCTTACTACTTATGCCCAAGACCGTCATTATTGTGAGAGTATAAGTGCTTAGGACTTATGTCGCTCTGATAAAACATTAGTTGCAGCATGATGAGTTAACGCAGTCATCTAATACCGTCATTATTGTGAGGGTGTACTTACGAAGCTCATTAGTACACTTTGACAAGTATACACATGGAATGCGTCTTAATCCAATACCGTCATTATTGTGAGGATAAGAAATGGCTCAGGATCGAACTAGGAGTCACATGAATGTGATTGACCTTGGAGGTCTACCTAATGATTTTATAAAGGCCAAGACCATCGATAATATGAGGCTGGAGTAAATATAATGGGATCCACTTCTCGCTATGAAATTTTGATAGTCAAATTTCTATTTTTCCATTAAGGGAGATTACAGAATTACGTAAAGTAGTGGAATGGCACTAATAGATTTAAAATTTCATAATCAATTGGTATTTTTATTTTGAAATGAAAAATATTCTACTATTATTTAATAGTTGTCTTATAGATGGCTGCCGCAAATCCATTTACTCGACTCTTGGATTCCAATAAACTGAAATGAGCCGAGAACTATTTTGAATGGGAAATGACCATTCGCCTTGTCTTGGAGTTTCTGTTGAATCCCGACTCCACTCCTAAAGAGCGAGAAACTTTTGAAAAATGGAATGATGATAACCTTAGGGTGAAATCCTACATTTTAGGATCAATGGTTTCAGATTTTCTTACACAGTACATAGAGGTACCAGATGCTTGGAGCATTATAAAAACACTCAAAGAGTTATTTGAGGCAAATCAAGAAATCGAGATATATCAGAGGTCTAAGGAATTATTCCATGCTAAACTCAAGAATGAAGGAGCTGTTGGCATTCATGTTTTGAACATAACCGACCAGATCCGATATTTGGAACGACAGAGCATTGTGATTGAAGTCCAGCTATGCCGTAATTTGATTTTATCTTATTTGCCTGGTACTTATGCTGGTTTTGTGTTAAACTTCCATATGCATTCGATGCAAGCTAGCTATGAAGAACTTCATAACATGTTAGGCACATCGGAACATTATTTGAAGAAAGACAATCTTATTTTGTACCTTCATGGTGGAGCAAGCTCTTTAAAGACTTCTGACAAGTCTAAGAAAATGGAATCATCATTTTGATGATATAATTAGATTATCTGGATTCATCAAGAATGAGGAAGAATCATGTGTTTATAAGAAAGTGAGTGAGAGCATGATAGTTTTTCTAGTCTTGTATGTAAATGACATCATTATCCTTGGAAATGATATAGGATTGATGCAAAGTATGAAAGCCTACATTTGCAAGAAATTTTCCAAGAAAGACATGGGTGAAGCTTCCAATATACTAGGTATAAGGCTCTAACGAATATAGTTAGGAAGCTTATAGGGTTGTTATAATTGACGTACATAGATAAGATGTTAGTGTTAGGGTTGGTGCTCAGAGTGCCAATCCGGATCGTATTTATGTCCGATTAATGAATACGAACAATTTTTTTTCTTCATAATATTTCTTATTTAATGGTATCACATCTTGTCTTTTATATACATATTCGATCTAATTACGATTAGATATATAATTATGATTAGATTGAAACTAAATCTGATTTAGTGATACGTGTATATTAGACAAAGACCCTAGAATTTACAATGTAGTGCACAGTTACAACATAGTTTGTAATTGACATTAGGAAACATCATTATAAGTTGTATATCCTTAAATAAAGTTCCTGGTCAAGATTTACTAACAAAGGTCGGTTAGAAAATCCGCTGAGACTAGTATATGTCGTATATCCTGACTTGGTCCGATGGTTTATCCCAATGAATCATGAGTCTCGAGAGACTCGTATAGACATGTAAGTGTTTATTTGATAAATACTGAACGACTTACCGAATATTTCCTAATAGATGGTACACCAACGTCAATAGGAATCTTCTCGAGTTGAGCGAGCATAGTGTTCTTTCGACTTGAGATACCACACTGGATATATGAGTTATCATCCACACTTTGATGACAGTCACGTCACCGATATATTTAGATCAGACCTCCGTTTGTTCGTTGGTTTGGACTGATGCTCATGATATCTAGTACGTATCAAGATAGAATCTGTCAGTCTTGTCTACAGGGCATAGGTTTTTCTACACGTGTTTGCGATCTAATAAATCCATGGCCGTGGTATAACTTCGGAAGCGAGTTCTGAGTGTTATTTAGATATCGTAAATTTGAAAGATGACTATATTATACAATAAGGATTAGACGTTCTTATCTATATCTCAGGTATAATATGGATAGCCTGTGACGGAGGGATTATATGTATGCAATGACATCGACTTGCATAGTTTAGCGAGATTATCTATGGTCGTCATAATTCATGAGTGGGTGAATTATGGACACGAAATTGGATTTCGTGACGGATAAACCTAAACTTTGAGAGTCCCACAATATGAAGTGTACTCGTTGAGCACTTGGGCAACGCTTTATGAATAATACAGATTATTCATAATACTTCACTGGATTAAATGAGTTAATTCGAATCATTTTAAACGGTTAAACGAAAACACATGCTTTAGGAAATTTCTATCAATTAATAATTAATGTGTATTTGTATTTGATACAAAATTGATTTGATACATATTAATTAATTGTCAAATGAGACTTTGACACATGTCATTAATATATGTCTATGTTATTTAATGTAAATAAAAATACATATATAATAATAATTAAATTAATTATTTATTTATTTATTTAGATATTTAAATGTTAAATAATTGAATAATTAAATGATATTCTTTTTCATAATTGTTATGAAAAATGTTTAATTATTATTGGTAAAAAGTGGCATATTCATTTAATTTTGAAGTTATCAAATTGAATTTGACAACTTAAAAGCTTATTAGATATTTTTTTCAAAATGACAAAAACGCCCCTCACCCCTAAATTTCGGCCATGTGCATATTTAAAGGAAAAAAATATTTTCTCTTTCATTAAACTTGTCTTGGCCAAGTTTCCACCATTTTTAGAGAGCTTCCAAAATTATTTTTGAGAAAAACTTGAGAAAAAACTGAATAAATCAAGAAGAAAGTTTAAGGAATTTGAAGATTTTGAGGTAATCTTTAATATTCTTAAGCTTAGAAAGTTTGTTTCTTATTCTTGAGTATCTATAATTGTTCTAGGGTTTACTTTCTTTCTTAGATTTTGAGGATTTTTGATTTGGAGGATGGTTTTGGAGGCTAGATGTATGTGTGAAGTTAGATTGGATAATATTAGTGTAATATTAGTTCAATTTTGTCATTTGATGACTTGTTATCATTCTAGAGTGTTATGACCACTCTTGTAATGCCTAAAACTATTCTTGGGTGCTTCATTGGTGGTGGTTTGGATTGGTGTCATGATTAATGTTAATAAAATTGGATTAAAGCATGAAATATTGATATTTTTGGTTTCTGGATCAGATCTGAAAAACTAGATTTATGGTGATTAAAACTATGTCATATAAATATATTGGATGTGTTTTGGGTATTGGAACAATTGCCAGTAACTATTTCGGAGTTGAAATATGCGAAAAATGGCGAAAAACGGCGTTACCAGGTGACTTTTGAGCTAACCGGGTGACGGCTGCCCAAACAGTGAGTTGGTCATTGTTGGGAAGCCCATGAACTGCCCTAGTACTCTTGGGGCTGACATGGGCAGCCCTCATGTGCATTGGGTGGTCGGTTCGGTCAAAAATGTGTTTTATGCCATTTTGTGGAAAAATATTTTTCATAAAAGTTTTGCGATATTTCTTAACCATTTATGTCGTTATTTGAAATCGAACAAATATATTTAGGTGAAATATGAATGAATTATTCATACTGGATATTGAATAATTCATTCGGTAATTTAAAAAGTTTTAAAATTATGATTTTACCCGAACTGCGAGCTTCCGCTGCGCCCGCGCCAAAACCCCAACAAAATTGGTATCAGAGCAGGTCTGATCCTTTATCCATTACATTATTCATGCTTGATATATGATATATAATACAATTTTGATGTTTGTACATGCATGTAATTTAGATATTTCTTTACTTTTCAGTTCTACGCTAACGAGAAATGTAACATAAATTTAATGGTTAAGTTAAGTTATGTTTTCTAAGGTAGAATTGAACTGTTTAGAAATTGATCTAGATTAATTTTTGCATTTGATGTAGAGCAATGCTTTCTTGAGGAATATCCCCGCTTAAATAAGGCAGTAAAGTGACATGTATTGGATGCATGTTTCTTGGTCCGTCTTGTCAATACTGTTTATGGGTATCTTTTTATGGCTGCATCCGAGAAAGTTCCAAAGCAATGAGGGTGCAGTTGATAGAATTTTATCGATGCTGGATGCATATTTGATACTAGACAAATTCAAGTGAAAGTGGAAATTCTAAACGTGCCAAAGCTATCAGGACTACATCGGTAGCTTGAGTTTGTCATTGGTAAGTGAAGCCTTGATACGCTTCATTGTGAACATGTCAAAACTATCTTAACGATAAACGGTCAGGACCAAAATCATGAGTCATAATGAGTGTGATTGACAATAAGTTGTCTACCGAATGAATATACGTAGGCGATATCGTGCCAAAGCTGTGAATCGAAATATATTCATAGGGTCCACTTCTCACTATGAAATTCGATTTAATTATTGAATTCTCATTTTTCATTGGGGATTACGGTATTATGTAAAGTAGTGGGAGACACTACTGGGTTAAAAATCCATAACTAAAGCAGTGTGTAATACTATGGAAATTACAGCTTTTATGTTTTCCTTATTCTATATTGTTGATAGAATTTAAACTTCTTATCCACTACATACATAATATTTGAATATATTTTCAGACTTCACTTATGGTTGCGAATTTCTAGAATAGGTTCTAGAATGTAAGTAGACTTGGATATTGTTAGATTAGTCAAAACCATCGGGAACTATTGTTCCGATTTTCTTGAAAAATCAAGATGGTTAGTGACTTAGTTTCTAAGTATCGATAGGTAATCTAAATAGGTATCTGTTTTAGGATATAATTATTTAGAGAGAATATTTTCTTGTGCAGTAAGAATTGGCGTAGTTCATGTCTCGAGATTCTAGACTGCCATTAAGAAATTACGTATTTATTTATCTGATAATGACATTTCTTGGCTTTAGTTACCTTTAGAGGTAGTGTGTCTGACACAATTTGCTAATCAATTATTTGCAATTGTTGTGATAGTTGAAGGCAAATTATAAAACTAAATAAAGGAGATGTGTATAGTTGTGTATAGAGGATATGTTTCTCACAATACGACAACTGTAGGTATTGGATACCAGATCTCCCATCAAGTTATTTAAATCAATATTTAATGATTGTTTTGATATTTGATATCAGAACTTGTGACAATTGGATAATTATTTGTTCTATATAAATAATTGTTACATATTTTAGTATGACTAATACTGTCATTGATAAAGAGATAAACATTAAGAAAATATTGGTTAACTAAATAACTTAGAACATTACTTTATGAGATTTTATCACATAAGCATTAGATGCTTATTCCGTATGGTAAAAGATGGTCTAATACAAGATCACACCATATATCCTTATTCATTTAATGAATATTGTATTCAGGATGTGATTAAAACTCATTTAACCAATGATCATTATTAGACTATAGATTTATTAAACTAATACATTGGATGTATGTAATTTAATGAATTATAAATTGCCTTGGATAATTTTTTTTACTTCGTAACTTAGTTAATGAGTTGTCATGACTTAGTTACATGTTTCTCAAAGAATACATATTGAACGTCTTGAATGGTTCGAGAACTTTCGATATGTTTCTGATGAAACGCGAATATAATATTTTGAATGGTTCAAAGATATTCGATTTGATGTTTTGAAAACTATATCTTTAAAATTCATCATGAATCTTTGAATTGTTTAAATATGTTTGATATGATCAAACATATGAAATTATGGCAATTAGTTCTAAGATTATTCAATGAATTTGATTCTTACTCAATATGATTCTTCTATTATTCCATCGTGATGGAATTGGCTAGTGGGAGAAATCAAATCTTATATGATTTGATTCGTTTGATATTGAGTGTTACCGAATTAGTTTCAATACTCTTAGGGATATGCTCCAGTTACATTAATTAATTCTTTTAATTTAGGTTCCATTTGTTTCTACAGTTATGTATATGATATGTATAAGTAGAAAATTTGAATCTTGAAAAGTTTGAGATTTGAATCTTTCTTTTATATAATGGTTATATATTGAAAATTACTTGCGCCTCCGAGGTCCAAGTAAAATTTTATCATTTATTCTATTTAATAGAATATTGTATTCTATTTGATAGAATATCTTTTCTACAATCTTGAGTAATATAATTATTTTATTACTTGGTGTGTAACATCGGATGTTGACAATTGTAGAAAAAACTTGACTTATTGAAGTCAAATGTGAGACTGATAAACTATAAATGGAACTACATAATTAATAAGATTAAAAAAAAAACCTTCAGTCATCTTCCGTATAAGTTCAATAGGATGTCAAAATCATTTACAAAGTATTTGATACTTAATGGTTCTGTTGTTTTCTTATCGAAGAAAATTATCCTAAAGCTTATAGTGGGAGCGATATTTGATATCGATTTCGGAAGTTAGCATTAAATCATAGATCTAAAATTGTTCATAGCTTACTATGATCAAGTTCGGAACTTGATTGAGCTTTCGTTATGAATCATTCATAAAATGTGCAAATTGTTTGCACAGAAAAAACAAAGTGAGCTTGTTGAATGTTTGACCTTTATAGTATGATAGTGAGAAAATTTATACTCAGTAATCTATTGTAGATTCTGAGAAAACTTGTCTATAGTCACACTAATTGAACAATTAAAGATCCGTTGGTTAATGTTGATATTAAACTATGTATTTTGGCTAAAGAATGCAAAGTGGCGTTCCTGAATGATTTCTTCGAATGAGAGATCCATTGTGGTTTCTTTGTTTGAAGAGTTCATTCTAGAATAGCCCCGGAGTTTGTATTCTGTTAAGATCACAGTTTGATATACTAGCTTATAGAGGCTACTGTAGACTCATAGAAGCTTTCTGAAAATCTGTGTTCTCTAATTTTGATACAATCAGATTGTCTGATTTTATCAAAGCATAGAGAATACATATTTAATAGTAGGTTCAGTGGGAACATACAATTATCTTTCTAGTATTGTATATCCTAACGACATTATCATTATTAATATAATAATGAGATGTTTGTAAGGTAAAAAGTTTACCCTAAGTCTTCTTTTCTCCGTGAAAGTAGTGGGAGCAATCTCTGTTATATTTGATATAAAGTTTTATATATGATATAAAACTAGAGACTTGTGAGATACTCTCATTAGTCGTGCATTAGATATGATCTAACAAAAGACACATCAAAACTATCTGTATGACAATTAGTATAAATGTTTGACAGTTAGTGTGTCTATTGTTTATAGTATTCATCTTTCATAAGGGATGATTCCTTTGTCGAAAGAGAAATTGATTAGAATGTCCAGTCAATCTTATTCATCATAGGATGATGGTATAATGAATACTATATTATGTACGATTAAAGATACCAATTTAATCTTAATAGTTACGAGTTATTTTGATACGTTGTAGACCATATGATGGGTCTTGAAACATGTTTTTTGTTATCTTTGAGATATTAAGAATGAGTTTCTTATTCATTGAGAATATAATCTGCAACCATTAGGATCAAATTAGTTTTGAGTCTAATTATGACGTTAGATAGTCTACGTCACATAGAGTCAGAAAATATGCAGTGAGAGTGTCACAGTTGATTCTACTGTATTAGTGGAATTAGTTGTAACTTATGAAGTATTGACTTACGAAGTTGCATAGTGACCTTATAGATTAGAAGTTTTGATATTAGTATTGTGTTTGCGATTGTCTACATAGTATTTTGGATTTGATATCTAAATACATAGACAACTTTATAGCTATAACGTAATATTGATATCGCATCTGAGTCATATTGATATAAAACTTGGGTTATACAAAATATGAATGATGATGGTTAAGGGAAACGATTGGGTTTGTTGGACAAACTCAATTTGTTATAGTGGGCTTACTTATTGTTCCTACCTTTTGAGTGCTAGGTGAGCTCTTGAGGGCTATGAGTACGTGATACACATTTAGATGTGTATATGATACCGTGGATTGGCACTGGAGCAAGTGGGAGAAATTGTTAGGGTTGGCGCTCGGAGTGCCAATCCAGATCGTATTTATGTCCGATTCATGAATACAAACAATTCTTTTTTCCATAATATTACTTATTTAATGGTATCACCTCTTGTCTTTTATATACATATTCGATCTAATTGCGATTAGATATCTAACTATGATTAGATTGAAACTAAATCTAATTTAGTGATACATGTATATTAGACAAAGACCCTAGGATTTAGAATGTAGTGCACAGTTACAACGTAGTTTGTAATTGACATTGGAAAACATCACTATAAGTTGCATATCCTTAAATAAAGTTCATGGTCAATATTTACTAACACGGGTTGGTTAGTAAAATCCGTTGAGACTAGTACATGTCGTATATCGTGACTTGGTCTGATGGCTTATCCCAATGTACCATGAGTCTCGGGAGACTCATATAGACATGTAGGTGTTTATTTGATAAACACCGAACGACTCACCAAAGATTTCCTAATATATGGTACACCAACGTCAATAGGAATCTTCTCGAGTTGAGCGAGCATAGTGGTCCTTCGAATTGAGTACCACAGTGGATATATGAGTTATCCTCTACACTTTGATGACAGTCACGTCACCGATCCATTTAGATCAGACCTCTGCTTGTTCGTTGGGTGTGGACTGATGTTCATGATATCCAGTACGTATCAAGATAGAATCTGTCAGTCCTGTGAACAGGGCATAGGTTTCCTACACGTGTTTGCGATCTAGTAAATCCATGGCCGTGGTATAACTTCGGAAGCGAGTTTCGAGTGTTATTTAGAGATCATAAATTTAAAAGTGGACTATATTATACCATAATGATTTGACGTTCTTATCTATATCTCAGGTATAATATGGATAGCCTGTGACAGAGGGATTATATGTATGCAATGACCTCGACTTGCATAGTTTGGCGAGATTATCTGTGGTCGTCATAATTCATGAGTGGGTGAATTATGTATACGAAATTGGATTTCGTGACGGATAAACCTAAACTTAGAGAGTCCCACAATATGAAGTGTACTCGTTGAGCACTTGGGCAACGCTTTATGAATAATACAGATTATTCATAATACTTCATCGGATTAAATGAGTTAATTCGAATCGTTTAAATGGTTAAACGAAAACACATGCTTTAGGGAATTTTGGTCAACTAATAATTAATGTGTATTTGTATTTGATACAAAATTTTATTTGATACATATTAATTAATTGTCAAATGAGACTTTGACACATGCCATTAATATATGTATTTATTATTTAATGTAAATAAAAATACATATATAATAATAATTAAATTAATTAATTATTTAGATATTTAAATGTTAAATATTTGAATAATTAAATGATATTCTTTTTCATAATTGTTATGAAAAATATTTAATTATTATTAGTAACAAGTGGCATATTCATTTAAGTTTGAAGTTATCAAATTGAATTTGACAACTTAAAAGCTTATGAGATATTTTTTTTCAAAATGACAAAAACGCCCCTCACCCCTAAATTTCAGCCATGTGCATATTTAAAGGGAAAAACTATTTTCTCTTTCATTAAGCTTGTCTTGGCCAAGTTTCCACCATTTTTAGAGAGCTTCCAAAATTATTTTTAAGAAAAACTTGAGAAAAAGTGAATAAATCAAGAAGAAAGCTTAAGGAAATTTGAAGATTTTGAGGTAATATTTAATATTCTTAAACTTAGAAAGTTTGTTTCTTGTTCTTGACTATATAGAATTGTTCTAGGGTTTAATTTCTTTCTTAGATTTTGGGGCTTTTTGATTTGGAGGATGGTTTTGGAGGCTAGATGCATGTGTGAAGTTAGATTGGATAATATTAGTGTAATATTAGTTCAATTTTGTCATTTGATGACTTGTTGTCATTATAGAGTGTTATGACCACTCTTGTAATGCCTAGAATTGTTCTTGGGTGCTTCATTGGTGGTGGCTTGGATTGGTGTTGTGATTAATGTGATTAATGTTAAGAAAGTTGGATTAAAGCATGAAATATTGATATTTTTGGTTTCTGGATCAGATCTGAAAAACTGGATTTATGGTGATGAAAATTTTGTCATATAAATGTATTGTATGTTTTTTGGGTATTGGAACAATTTCCAGAAACTGTTTCGGAGTTGAAATATGCGAAAACGGGGAAAAAAACGACATTATCGGGTGACTTTTGAGCTAACCGGGTGACGGCTGCCCAAACAGTGAGTTGGTCACTGTTCGGGCAGCCCATGTGTAGGAGCGAAGCGGGGTTTACCGCTATGCCTATGATGCTCGGCGACCACGACACTGTTGGGCTCGCAGCCCGTAGAGAGTACGGAGTAGCCCGCGGGGGACTAAATCGGAGAATAAAGAAGTCGTCACCCAGTGTGAACTGAGAAAAGATTTAAGGCCGCACTCACCCTTCGCAAGGGAAGACCTCAAACCGTTAGGTTCGATATGATCCCTTACTTATGCCAGTATAATGGACGGGTTTACACAATGGTATAGCCAAGTCTTATGCAGTTCATGCAAGAAAGCGAGAACTAAAAAGGGACCGTGTGTGCAGGCCCAAGGAGGGAGAAAAAGACTTCATTATCAAGACCAACATCAAAATTCAAATTGTGATCAAACTAAACCCAGCGAATTGAAGGTAATAATTTTCTTATTTATAATATTACTTTTCACTTTTCACTTTTCACACACATTGTTAAAGTGCTAAAAAATGATTTAAAGAGTTTTCCTTTAATATTATATGGAAGGGTACAATATCAACATAGATCAACAACCAAATGTATGAGAGTTTAAAACCCAGCCAAATACCTGTTGGGATCTGAAGCATATTTTAATGCTCGTTGGAATCTAAAGCTTAACTTAATGTTTTTTAGTTAGGGCTTTTATTTAAAAAAAATCAGGATATTTATATTTTACTATTAAATTTATAATAAAATAGTAATTAGGTATTACAAATTTCTAAATATTATATTTTACTACTAACTTTATGATAAAATTGTATTTTATTACTTTTCTGTTAAAATCTTAATTGACCGTTAAATTTAAACATTAAGGTCAACTAAGTCAACAAACGGAAGAGTAGTAAAATATTAAATTTCATATACTTTTAGTAGTAAAATATTATTTTTCCATAAATTTAGTAGTAAAATGTAATATTTCAAAATTCGTAATACTTAATTGTTATTTTATCATGAGTTTAGAAGTAGTAAAATGTAAATAACCTTAAAAAAACTAATTAGGATAGAATCTTTAATAATTAACCTAAGCCAAAATTATATATATATATATATATATATAAAAGCATTAATAAAAAAAATTAAACACACACCCCACTCGCGGTGTGGGAAAAAATATTTTTCTTTTCTTTTTATTTTCAAACATAAATATCTCATAAAATATAAAATGTTTCTTAAAAAAATTACATATTTTCAATTTACAAATCATAAGCTTTAAAATACGAAGTAGTGTCAATATGTTTCAATGGAATAAATGCTAAAAATGACACTTATATTTATAAGAGAAGTAATAATTTCAAATTAGTCATTTTCAAACACTTATAAAACTTTCATCCTAACTCCAAATCATAATTTGTAGAAATACACATACACTCAACATTCATACCAATAATTTTCATCAACAAATCTCTCTCAAATTCATATTTACGTAAGGTTGAAATTAGCTCCAAAATTATTGTATTGCACGTACTTCACATTGACCTTCATTATACTCACATTTTTACCTCAGTCACAGTAATGACTGAAAGTTGCATTATGTATGCCGCAATCACATTGCTTATCTTTAGTCACATTAGTTACCTAAGTCACAT
The DNA here is from genome assembly GCA_019454045.1 of Zanthoxylum bungeanum. Classification (NCBI taxonomy): domain Eukaryota; kingdom Viridiplantae; phylum Streptophyta; class Magnoliopsida; order Sapindales; family Rutaceae; genus Zanthoxylum; species Zanthoxylum bungeanum. The sequence goes on along the minus strand of SKCR01019336.1, from coordinate 13,626 downwards.
TGAATACAATTATAATTATAACATCAGTCATATTATTGACTTTCAATCACATTAGTTACCTCAGTCACATTGCTGACCCACTGTCACATTGAGTGCAATCACAATTATGACCTCAGACATATTGCCTTCAGTCACATTTGTGGTCTCAGTCATATTAATTATCACAGTCACATTACCGACCCTTGGACACATAGAACACAATCACATTTATGACATCGATCACATTGTGACTTTTTTTTACCCACAACCATAAAATGACTATGATTAGATGTGTCTGTTGGATTTCAGAGTTCATGCACAGCGGAAATCGTGTTTAGGGTGACAAAAAAAAATTAATTTTCACATGAACAATAAAATCCGGTTCCGTATTCTCTAGTATATTAATAAAAAAAATATATTAAGAACTCAGGTTAGTAATATACCTGTAGATCTGTATCTCTTTGTAAATCGACTCTTTGAACCACGATCTTACTCGTCTTATCTCCTCACCTCAAACAGCACGTGTGGGCGTGAAAATAAATGCGAAGAACACTCTAATTTTAGTGAAGGATTCGTGTACTCAACACATGAGACGAATCCTGTAGGTTTATTTTTTTTTTTTTTTTTTTTTAGTTTTCTCAAAACCAAACCAAGAAAAAACAAAAGGAAAACTATTTCCTTTTACTCTCCCACTGCCTCATGTTTTTTTGTTGTTGTTGTATCTCTTTCAAAAAAAAAATTAAAATCAATCTCACCTTTTACAGCTCACGTTTTTGTTGTTATTATAGGATATGGATTTTATTTTTTTTGAATTGATTAACTTTGATCAAAATCAAATTCTTATCAAGCAAATCCATTAAGGATATTATTAATTTTAATTTTCAAAAAATCAAAAATAAAATCCTTTGATATTTATCCTATAAATTGTCAAAGATAATCATTAAAAAACAATTTTTTAACATTTTCAACTTTTGAAAATATTATCTTATTGAATTAAAATTTAATTAATCAAATTAATTAAATATTAATTTTCATAAATTAATAAATAGATACATTATCTATTAATAAATATATTAAGACAACATTTGTCATAATTTCCAAACAAGAGCTATATGGAATAATTAGAGTGTAAAATAATTCATAATTATTTTAAATAATTCTCAACTATTTTTCTTCGCAATTATAATCGTTCGAACAGTGATAGAAGACGACGAGGGGACCGATGGACCTATAATTCTAAGCTCCAATAATTCCGTCGATTAATTATAAACTCTTTTATTAATCAAACGAAATCATTAATTCTGGAGTAACTCCACTAAATACCCAGAATTGCACTCTCAGAATTATAGAATTAATTACTCAAAGTATTCGTCCATTGATATAGTCATTACCTATGTAATGATCATCCATAACAGATTCGTAAAGGAGCTAGGTATAAAATATCTGTCAACCTCTCCAGTTACATCTTTATCCTTGACTTCTATTAGTTCTCAAGTGAACAATTAATTCATAACTTTTATGAATTTGCGCGCTAATCATTCAGGTCCTGAACTAACAAACAAGAGAATCTTATGAATGGATTTCATTATATCAGGTTAGCATTCCCAGCTATTCATTCAACTCATTCCCAAAATACAAGGTTTACGAAATGTAATAAATACAAAACCATACCGAGTAAATTAAAGAATAAATTAATATGATATAGGAGTCTGCTAAATATAATGATTTTAGATCATCACATATATGACCATCATTATGATAAAATTGATGTTCCATATTTAACGGAATTATTAGAACTTTTCAATTTTATCGGGTCCTGTCCAATATAATCTTATTATATAAAATACATTCATTTTTATGTCTCTACATAATATAGTCTGGATATAACTATACCATTCATAATGGAATGAACTGTATTTATGACTTTGAATTTGAAGATTCCCAACTTCAAATCATAGTCATGGATAAATTTTGATTATTACTCTTTAAATTTTATCCATGCATATATGCATGTAACATTTTACATACACATATATGTTAAATTTAAAGCTACATAAATAATCACGGAATTTTCATGAATTTCATAAAGCAAATCAAAATGCATACATGGAATAAAATAGAATCACAAATTTATTAATCAATCATGTTTTGAACATATTTGCTTGTCGGGCATACAAATCCCAACAAACTCCCACTTGCCCTAAAGCAAATGAGACATATCTCTAATCCCCAATCCTTCTAGATGTCCCTCAAAACTCTTTGGAGGCAGCGTCTTGGTAAAAAGATCGGCTAGATTCTCTGCAGATGGAATCTTCAGAACAGCCACGTTTCCGCATTGCACAATGTCCCTAATCACATGATATTTCCGCTTTATATGTTTTGATCTCTTGTGGCTTCTTGGTTCTTTGGAATTAGCCATTGCACCACTGTTATCACAATAAAGTGACAATGGCTTGTCCATATCTGGAACCACTTCCAGATCAGTAAAGAACTTTCTGAGCCAAACCGCTTCTTTGGCAGCTTCACAAGCAGCCACATATTCGGCTTCCATAGTTGAATCAGCAACACAAGATTGTTTGATGCTTCTCCAAACTATAGCTCCCCCACCAAGAGTAAACACTGATCCAGATATCGACTTTCGATCATCTGTATCTGATTGAAAATCAGAATCAGTATATCCAATCGGAATCAAATCCCTGCCAGAATAAACAAGCATATAATTCCTCGTTCTCCGTAGATACTTGAGAATATGCTTAACTGCTACCCAATGATCTAATCCTGGATTTGACTGAAAATGACTAACTATTCCCACTGCATAGCATATATCAGGTCTTGTGCATAGCATAACATACATCAAGCTCCCTACTGCCGACACATATGGAATCCGTCTCATATCTTCTTCCTCTTGGGGTGTTGAAGGACACTGCCTTTTAGAAAGAACAACTCCATGACGGGAAGGAAAGTTACCTTTCTTGGAGTTTTGCATTGAATATCTAACAAGCATCTTGTCAATATACAATGCCTGAGACAGAGCTAGCAGCTTTTTCTTGCGATCTCTAATAAGACGGATCCCAAGAATATAACTTGCTTCTCCCAAATCTTTCATTTGGAATTGTTCAGATAGCCAAACCTTAAAAGTTTAAGATTAATGAAGTGAATTTTTTAAAAGATATGTTTTTTTATAATTAGTTATGAGAAATATGAATTTTAATAAAATTTTATTTAAAGTTTAATCCGAAAATTTTAAATCAACCATCACACTCCCTCCGAGACTTGAACCCTTGAATTAAACGTACTTTAATTAAATAATTTGTAATAAGAATATGTTCCATTTTTAATCTTGCAAATTGCAAAATGAAATCGTGAATCTTATAAATTAGAAAAAAAAAAATTAAAACAAGAGAATAAAAGAATCTTTTTAATATATATACACTTTATAGTTAAGAATAAAACTTACTTTACAAAAGACTCTTTCCAAAGGAAAAAAAGAAAACAACGAAAGTCCAACACTTGAATTTAATAGGAAGAAATAAATATTATTACACATTGTAAATTAATTCGGTGTTAAATTAAATTTTATATAATATTTTTTATATATTATGATTTATAATTATTTAATAATATGTTAATAATAATAAAATTTTAACTATATTATTATAAAATATAAATACTCATTACAAACATAACATAGACCGAGTAGAAATTCATTAACATCGTCTCTAATTGGCGTGACTTAATGTTGTAGGTTGATGATCTCATCTTGATATCTTGGATTCGAATCCAAGAATTACATTTTTTATAAGAATTTAGAATCTAAAATAAATAATTTGATTGTGAAATTTTATAACTATTAAAAAAAAATCCATAAACTTTACATAATGAGCATCGTTGAAAGAAATGACGTTGATGTTCCACTTGCTTTATAGGTGCTTTTTTTTTTTTTTTTGGGGGCCGAGTTGCGTATCAAAGGGTGGTGGGTGGGGTACAAGGTACTAATTCTTCCAACCAACAACTTTTATTCTTGTTATTAGCAAATTGCATTGATACAGTCAAATTAGCCAATATTCCTATAAAAGAGTGTAAATGAACCGAGTGATTAATGAATATCTCAAGTTCAATTCGTATTTAACTTGGTTGGAGATCGATTCATTTAATATGTTAGATAATGAAAGAAAGTCTTGAATTCACTCTATATGAATTTACAATGGTAGGAGCCTTTATATAGACTACATAGAAAACCAAAATAGAAAAGGAATTATATAGTAATGAATAATAATAATGAATATAAGAAATCTGCATCTAATAGGGAAATATAATAAAATCACGAATCCTAAATGTATTAGGAATTCTAATTTGGATATTAATTCCATAATGTAGATGTCCATAATAATATTCCTTAACACCCCCCCTCAAACTCAAGCTAGTGACGAAGGAATAAACTTGATGTTGCATCTTGAAATCGGAGAGCGGAATCTTGAATCTGGAAATATTAAAACTTGGAGGCTGAAAATTGTGAGATACGTGATGAGCTTTAACCTACGAAGCCCGAAGGGGGAGCCGAAACCCAAGAGGGTGCCGAAGCCGGAGAGCTTTAACCTACGAAGCCCAAAGGGGGAGCAGAAACCCAAGAGGGAGCCAAAGCCCAAGAGGGTGCCGAAGCCAGAGAGCTTTAACATACGAAGCCCGAATGGGGAGCTGAAGCCCAAGGGGGTGTTGAAGCCGGAGAGCTTTAACCTACGAAGCCCGAAGGGGGAGCCGAAGCCCAAAAGGGTGTCGAAGCCGGAGAGCTTTAACCTTCGAAGCTCGAAGGGGGATCCGAAGCCCAAGAGGGAGCTTTAACCCACGAAGCCCGAAGGGGGAGCCGAAGCCCAAGAGGGTGCCGAAATCGGAAAACTTTAACCTACGAAGTCTGAAGGGGGAGCCGAAGCCCAAGAGGGTGCCGAAGCCAGAGAGCTTTAACCTACGAAGCCCGAAGGGGGAGCCGAAGCCCAAGAGGATGCCGAAGCCTAGGAGTTTTAAACTACGAAGCCCAAGGGAGAGCCGAAGCCTAAGAGGGTGCCGAAGCCTGAGAGCTTTAACCTACGAAGCCCGAAGGGGGAGCCGAAGCTCAAGAGGATGCTGAAGCCTGATAGAGAGGGAGTGAAATCCCGAGAGAGAGCGGAAGTCCGAGAGAGAGCTGAAACCTGAGAATGAGCGAAATCCCAAAAGGAGCGCGAAAATCTGAAAGAGTGCTGAAATCCGAAAAGAGCCGGCGTAGAGCAGACTTGAAAGGAGTGGCACATGACAGGTGAAACACTCATGAAGGGGTGGCGCATGACACGAGAAGCACTTTTGAAGGGGTGGCGCATGACAGGTGAAACACTCATGAATGAGTGGTGCATGACAGGAGAAACACTCATGAAGGGGTGGTGCGTGAGGTTCACTTGCCGATAATGGCAATGATCCCCATGCGCCGATGAGAGCTGAGAGAGTGAAACTAGAAAAAGAAGAACCTAGTGTCTGATACCATGTTAGATAATGAAAGAAAGTCTTGAATTCACTCTATATGAATTTACAATGGTAGAAGCATTTATATAGGCTACATAGAAAACCAAAATAGAAAAGGAATCCTATAGTAAATGTTAAAAGTTAAATAATTGGAATGTAAAATTAAAATATTGTTATGTATTTAAACTAACACAAAAGCTTATTTAACTTATAAAATAAGAAATATATGATTTCAATTTTTTAAAAGTTAAAAATTTAAAAAATATTTATATATAAACAATAATAGAATAAAATAAAATTTGACTATGTTTAGGAAATATATAAATCATAAAGGGATATATTTGAGATTTTAAAATTAAATGTCCTTTAAGACTTCTTAAGATAAAAGTTAGAAATCCTAATTTTTTCTATTATGATAAATTACAGTGTTTTTAAAAAAACAAATAACCCATAAAAAAAAATACAAATATCTTAAAATAAGTCATATTCCGACTTAAAACATAAAAATAAATAACACCTTAACTCTCTCGTAAAAATTTTAAGTTCTAGACAGTTTAAAATAGAATTGGCCTCGGAACTGGCTGGTTAAGCCTAAAATTTTATCCAAAATTAGGCCATATATATATAAGACTAGTTGTACTTTATTATTTGTTTTGAACTTGATCTTTGATCAACTAATGAAAAATATAATTTTATATATTTTTTTATTATTTATTGATCTCGCCTCGGCTCCTAAAACTCTTTTTTAATAAAGTAAATCTTTGCGCCCTCCGGAAATACTATAATAACTCGAGAGTGTTAATTTTCATTTCAAATAAGAGACGAGCTACAATCGATTTATTTTTCATTTGATGCCTCAAATTTAATGTAAAATTATGGCACCCAATCTAAGAGTAGTAGTGTTTTATTGATTTTTTTTTTTGTTTGTTTAAAATTTTGTCTCTAAGATTGCCCTAATTAAGAAGCCTTCAACAAAAACATATTGTTACTTTTTTAGGCCCACCATTAGGATATAAACTTGGTAGGGGCCAAACTTTAGGTTTTAATAATTTTTATTCTTTAATTGATAAGGGTAATTCGGAGAAGGCATTCTAAAATTTAAAGCTGTCCCTAGCATATGAGTGGCAATTTGGGTCAGGATTCATTTATTCGTTCGATTCGATTCGCTTTAAAGCGAATACGAGTTTGGAAAAATGGATTCGTTTAGAAAATTGATTCGTTTAATAAATGAGTCAATTCGATTCGATTCGTTTATTAAATGAATCAAATACGAATTTAAGTTCATTGATTCGTTTAGGATTCGTTTTATTATTTTTATTTACTAGTTCTTGTTAATTTTCAATTAAGATTCGAGAAATTATAGCTAATTACCATAGAAAAAGTAATATTTTCGATATTTGGTGATATATTTTTAGTAAATATATTAATTACATATTTCATATGTATATTTTATGAAGAATTAATGTGAATCAAGTGTGGTAAATTATTTTATTAAATAATATCATTGACTAAACGAATAAACGAATATTCGTATTCGATTCGTTTAATAAACCAATCGAATACGAATCCTGATATTAGGATTCGTTTAATAAACGAATCGAATACGAATCCATCACATTTTGATTCGATTCGTTTAGGATTCGATACAAATTCGATTCGTTGATTTGTTTTGGCACCCCTACAGCTCCATCACACACAACTGCTATATAGTATTAAAAAAAAAAAAAAATTATTGCTAGTTATAATCTCCCTCACTCTCTATTTGGTTTCTCATAGATAGCAAGATCACAATATCAAGGGAGATAAAAAAAACTGGAGGGTGAAAGAAATATGAAAGTAGCAAAGCTACCAGTCCCTGGGAAGAGAAACATACTCATCACAAGCGCTTTGCCTTACGTCAACAACGTTCCTCATCTTGGCAACATCATCGGCAGTAAATTAAAAAAAAAAAAAAAGCAACTTAATTTATATTTATTTATACTTTCTTTTTCTTGTTTTGCCTTTCCTGTAACATGGGGTTTTGTTTTTTTTTTTTTTAATTTGGGTTTTGTTTTGCTTTTAACTTACTTCTGCTGATCAGGTGTTTTGAGTGCTGACGTTTTTGCTCGCTATTGCCGATTACGTGGCTATAATTCTGTATACATATGTGGAACTGATGAGTATGGAACTGCAACTGAGACTAAGGCTATGGAGGAGAATTGTACTCCACAACAAATCTGTGACAAGTAATAAGTTCTTGTTACATATCTTTAAAATGTTCACTGAGTTTGATATTGGCAATTATTATTATTATTATTATTAGTTGTTCATTCTGCAAAAGAAATCTAATGAAAAACAAGTATGAGCTTAGTGCTTAACTGCTTATTGCAAAGCTAGGGTTTGGAATCAGTACAGTGGTGGCATTGGGACAGTCCACACAGACGGCTAATTGAGGCCCTAAAAATTCCGACTAAAATTATGGCCCCTATATCTAAAGAAAAATTCAATTTTTAAGTGTATGATATGATTTTTATATTCTTTTTCCTTTATCGGTAGAGACCTTATTTTAGGAATTCGTCTAGGCCCCCAAAATTCAAGGCAACTCAGGGCCATCTCTGAATCGTGACTGTGCTTAAATCCATATTCTGTGCAAATTATAATATCTATTGTCATCTAACAATAACTATGTTGGGGACATCAACATTGAGGTATAGAAGCATGATGCAGTGACCCCTTTCAAATTTAAGGAAAGATTAATGTCAATAAGGACCAAATTATAGGGCCAATTGCTGTTAAATTATTTGATTAAGTGGGTTGTGGTCTAGAGATAAAGAATACAAAACAGAGGCATATGGTTTCTGATAGAAGTAATTGTTTTAAGTTTAATAACTGAATAGCAGAGGAATGAGGATTGTGTTATTCATCTTGATTTCTTGAAAATATTCTTCTGTTTGTTTCTTACATCTTTGATTGTCAAGTTATGACCATATTAATGCTGTGCATATATACAATTGTTGTGATATTGCTTTAATAAGCAGCTTGCAATCTCTGGATGAAAGCATATTTCTAGACATGCACACGGTTGCGGTTTCAAACCGCAACCGAACCGTTGACCAACCGAACCGCAAACCGCAACCGAACCGGATGCATTTTTCAACCGACGGTTCAACCGTAAAAAATCCGGTTCAATCGTAAAAAAATTCGGTTCAATTGGATTTTTTTATGGTTGAACCGGATTTTATATAATTATTTATAACATTTTTTTTAAAAAATAAATAATAATACAGTTCAAATGTAACTGAATCGTAACCGTATGGTTCAGTTCGGTTACGGTTAAGGTTTACGGTTTCGGCTTTGGCCAAACCGTAATCGAACCGTATTTCTACGGTTCGGTTACGGTTTCCAACCTAACCGAACCGTGTGCAAGCCTACATATTTCCTTTGTTGCATGGCTGAAAGGATTGGAGATTAAATGCAATTCTGCCATTCCTTACCTTGTTCTTCCTGCACTTTCAGATACCATGCAATACATAAAGCAGTTTATGATTGGTTCAACATAAGTTTTGACGAATTTGGCCGCACATCAACTCCTCAGCAAACTGAAATATGCCAGGCAATTTTTACTAAGTTGTTGGAGAACAATTGGCTTTCAGAAAATACAATGCAGCAAGTAAGCAGTTTTTCCGCACTAGGTTCTTATTCGATTTTGTGCACTTACAGAAGTTTTCTGTACTTAAATGGTTATTTTCATGGTATCTTTCCTGGGAAGAAATTTTGCTCCATTGCTAACTTGCAGTCCTTGGTAAACTTGATTTTAAAAAATGGTGTAGCTTTATTGTGTCGCGTGCCAGCGTTTCTTAGCTGACCGGTTTGTGGAAGGCACCTGCCCAACGCTAGGCTGTAATTATGATTCTGCACGTGGGGATCAATGTGAGAAGTGTGGAAAACTGTTGAATCCAACAGAACTTAAAGATCCTAGATGCAAGGTAAACACACACACACACACTACTTTAATCATTTTGCTGATCAATTGGAATTCAACTATACTTAAGCTAGTATTCTGAACAGGTATGTCAAACGACACCAAAAATTCGTGATACTGACCACTTGTTCCTGGAGCTCCCATTGATTAAAGATAAATTGGAAGAGTATATCAATAAAATGTCAGTTGCAGGATCTTGGAGTCAGAATGCTATTCAAGGAACATATGCATGGCTTAAGGAAGGGCTGAAACCTCGGTGCATTACCAGGGATCTTAAATGGGGTGTTCCTGTTCCGCATGAAAAATATAAGGATAAGGTTGTCATGGAATTTTGCATTCATTTTTGAAATTGACCCTTTTCAATTTCAAGTAAAACAATATGGTTTTTATTTTGGTTCAAACTTGCCGGCATCACGTTTAGTTTGTTATCTCATCTAAAGTTGATTCTATATGTGATGTTCAGGTCTTCTATGTATGGTTTGATGCGCCCATTGGTTATATATCTATTACCTCATGCTACACACCTGATTGGGAGAAGTGGTGGAAGAACCCTGAAAATGTGGAGCTGTTTCAGTTTATGGGCAAGGATAATGTGCCGTTCCACACTGTAAGAACTTGCTCGTTACTTGTGTGTCTTCTATTATTCCGATCACAGCTACAAGCTACTCCTTTTAACATTCAGTTTGTCTATCCTATTAATGGAGTTTGATTTATTTGTGACCTGTATTTTGCTTGATGATTCTTTTCTTCCAGGTGATGTTTCCATCTACACTTCTTGGGACTGAAGAAAACTGGACATTAATGAAGACTATAAGTGTTACAGAATATTTAAACTACGAAGCAGGTATCACTGTCAATGCAAAGTAGTTGTCTTGTCATGAAATCGCCAAATAACATCCTCACTGTCTGTGATGCTATGCTTCTTCAATGTAATATATGTTTGTATAACTTATTTAAATCTGATAATGCTTGATACCGCAGGAAAGTTTTCAAAGAGCAAGGGAGTAGGAGTTTTCGGAAATGATGTGAAAGATACAAATATTCCTGCTGAAGTGTGGCGATATTATCTCCTAACTAATAGGCCAGAGGTGAGTTCTATAGCTACAGAACTTAACTGTCAACTTTAACAAAATTTTACTTGCTGATTTAGAAGCTTTTGTTCTCGGTAGGTCTCAGACACACTGTTTACATGGGAGGATTTCCAAGCAAAATTAAATACTGAGTTGCTGAATAATTTGGGAAATTTTGTTAATCGAGTACTCAGCTTCGTTGTGAAACCTCCAGGTTTGTTTGCAGATTACAGGATAAGTTCCAGCATTATTCTTATGCTTGTGCTAGAACTTTGGATTGTGCTTTTGATGTTATGCAGTATATTTTATTTTACAAATTCCTTGCATAATTTGGTCTCCTATAGTATCATCGCTAATTTTTCCTGCAGGACGAGGATATGGATCTATCATTCCTGATGCTCCGGAGGCAGATTCACATCCCCTGACAAAGATGTTGGCAGAAAAAATTAGTAACTACATAGATCAGTATATAGAAGCCATGGAAAAGGTCATTAAATATGACATGACAAATAGTATTTTGCTGTATTTGTATGTTCCAAGTCCTGTGACAATTCTCCGTGCTGCATTGTATAGGTTAAACTGAAGCAAGGATTGAGAATTGGAATGAGCATCTCCAGTGAGGGGAATGCATATCTGCAAGTTAGTCTGTTACTATCTGGCTGTCTTTTCAATTAATCAATCATTTTCATCTTTATATGATGTTGGCTAGTTTAACTTTCCGATATGGTATGTAGGAGAGCCAATTCTGGAAGCTTTACAAAGAAGATCAGGCTTCCTGTTCTATTGTTATTAGAACTGCAGTGGGGCTCGTTTATCTTCTATCATGTTTACTGGAACCTTTCATGCCATCATTTTCTCTTGAGGTATATGCATCAGGTTAAAGATTCATGTAATGTATAATTCCCACAAGTTGTTTAACTGTAACTTTGATTCTAATGCAAATGTTTTCGCATTCAAGGTCCTGAAGCAGTTGAATTTGCCTGCTGAAACAAAATTTTCGCTTTCTGATGAAAATGGAGATCTTGAAAGGGCAAAAAGACCTTGGGAGATTCTTCCTGCTGGTCACAGGATTGGGATGCCATCTCCATTATTTAAGGAATTGGTATAAATTCTCTTCAACTTATCTTTTATTTTTCGCCTTTTTCTCTTGGACTATTTCTTGCATTTGCTATCCTTCCTAATCACTCAATCTGGTGATTCTTTTACTACAGAAAGATGAGGATGTGAAATTGTTCAGGGAGAAATTTGCAGGAAGCCAAGCTGATAGAGCTGTAAAGGCAGAAGCTGAAGCAAAAAATATAGCAGAACATTTGAAGAAAACCAAAATTTCTGTGCCACTAGACTGATTTAGCTACTAGAAAAGAAAAGAAACTCATCTTCTGATATTGGTACTTTGCTGTCTTTGTGAATTGTAAGACAAAAAATGAAAAATGATGCAGGTATAAACATATACTAGTTCAGTCGGTAAAATCTCTTAAATGAAAATAAGAGGTACGGGTTCGAACCCTACTCATATCATATGGGTGTGATGGGAATTGGATTGTCGTGATAATTAAATTTCTTACTTTCATTAATGAAATATATACTTTTGTTTCCAAAATGTTCTTGATTTTCAAAACCACTCTAAACCAACGGGGACCTCCAGAATGTTATTTATGAGGATATTATCTATTAAACTCATTTTGATGATGTATTTAATTGTATTGTAAATTAAATATTAAAAAAGTGAAGTTAAAAATATGACAAGCATATATGAAATGTCATAAAATCATAATGCAGAAATGAGTATATCCCATTAATTTTTGGATACTTTTGTAAGGATAATTTTGTCAGAAAACAGTATATTTGGTTAATAAAGTTAGAAGTTAAGAGTATGGTGTTTCGTGTTTACAAATTAATAATAATTTAGTATTAGTATTTCCCTATTTTGTCCTTGCCGTTTATTGTTTTTTTATGATAACGATTGGAAAAAAAATTAATGAAAAATGACTAATGGGCCGGGCTGATTCCGGTTGAAAAGTGTTTTGTCTGGAAGAAGGAAAAGAAACAACGCCGTCTGTGGGAATCGAACCCACGACCACATGGTTAAAAGCCATGCGCTCTACCAGCTGAGCTAAGACGGCTAGTTGATACCATTAGAATTTATATTTTATAAATATAACATTCTTTTGAACCAAGAGAGAGCAACTGAACTGAGGCAAAGCTTCAGTAGCCAAAACAATGACCGAATCCGAAACTCAACCGAAATATCGAAATCATCCGATAATAAGCTACGAGGACCCCAACAGATATGGTGGCTCGATCCTTAATTAATTTAGTCAGTCGTTTAAACCCTCATTTAAATACAAAATTTCATAAAATTTTGTGTCTATACATTTAAATATATTACAAAATTATGATTAATTTTTAAGCTAAAAATAATAAAATTTTCCTAATTGATTAATTAATTATAGTATAAAATTATAAAATTATTATATTTTAATAAATATCTATTTTCATCTTTCTTATTTTCTAAATAAATAATATAATTATTTTTTATTCTAAAATAATTTTTTAATTTAATAAGCTCTTTAACCTAATTCTCTCAAAAAAAAAAAAAAAAAAAGCACTTCCGCCAACAGAAGCCGCACCACATATATTCATGCATGCATGCAACAATCAAATTGTTGCTTATGTGCGTGTGTGTATCTATATCTATATATATATATATATACATACATATAGAGAGAGACATATGATTTGTTTCAATTGTATCCCAATACAATAAAGTCAATCCAATATCTCTTCAAATCAAATTTGATCTCTTAAAGATTCTTTCAAAAAATAAAATTAGGATACTTAATCAAATTAGTAATCCTAATTAAATAAAGTCTTCACTCACTATAAGAAAAATGACTTTTAGTGGCGAAAATTTTCGTCACTAAAAGTCATATATATTTTCGCCACTTAAACTATTAGTGACAAAATATAATTACGTCACTGTTTCGTCACCAGCCTGAGATTAAGTTGAAATATTTTTACAACCAAACTACTTTATTTTGTAATCTTAAAATGTGATATAAACTCACTTTTCTCTGTAAAGTTTTCGTTGGAGTTGATCCCGCAACTGCTCCATTCAAAGCCTTTTGA
>SKCR01019335.1:0-76257 GCA_019454045.1 Zanthoxylum bungeanum | reverse complement strand
TCCAACTAAATAAATTTACGTCGCTAAATAATTAAATCTAATTTAATTAAATAACGATGCCTCGTAAATATATTATGAACGCCATTTACGAATTAATTCTAAATTAATTCATTCGCTCATATTAAAGTTCGACTTTAATTTCGTATTGAAATCTAATTCCAATTAATATATCCGATATATTAATTTTGGCCAATATAAATAAATTAAATAGAAAAATCAAATTTAACTATTAAATTTATTTTACCGATTAATTCAAAATTAATTAATGCATTCTCTCTCTTCCGAACACATTTAATCCCAGATTAAATAATGCCTCAATTAATCCTAGATTAATTTTCTCTCTCTTAATTAATCCCAGATTAATTTTCTAATCGAGTCATTATTTAATCTGGGATTAAATGTGTTCGGAGAGAGAGAGAGAATGCAATTGGCCATAATGGATCAAACCCAAAATGCCAAGGCCCAAATAGGAATCACCATATTGCCAACAAACCAATTTAGGCCCATTAGGCCCAATTAAATCTTTAAAGGCCCAAGTGATATATTTGGACTTTATGGAATTGGTTTTGGGCCCAATTGGATCCAATCCAAATGTCCAAAACAAACTTGGTCTAACCAAGCGCATTAATCCGAAATACACACTTTTAGCCCAATTCAAAATTTAAAGGCTAATTATTATAATTTCAATATTCCAAATATCATAATTATTATAATTAAAGTGTATTAGCCATGATTAATTAATTAAACTTAATGTTTCCAAAACACCAATTAAACTAATTAATCATGTTAAAATTAATCAATTTATGTTTAACACAAATTGAAACAAAACATATCATTCCATGTTTATCATGCTCATTGAATTTAACATAATCATTATTGATTTTGATTCCAATCTAATCAAACCAACAATCAATATTTTTATCATGCATTAAACACATCCAATGTTGTGAAATAAAAATTCACAATGAGCAGTCCACTGCCTCTAGGATTCGGGCCAAGCTAAAGATTTTGGATTTTTGATCCAATCAATTTAACTCAAAACTAATAATGCACAACTCTAAGTTAACATAATCTAAACATGCTCAAACAATCAATTTGAAGAAATCATGCTCAAAACACAAAAGCCCCAAATTCAAGTCTCATGAACCCTAAAAAAATCCATGCTTAAAATTGGCTCATGATACCATTGTTAGTATTCTTAGAACATACCAATGATCTATTAAGCAAGAATATATGTGAATAAGATCATTAAAATGTGCGGAATGACTTACAATGATCGGATTTGATATTGAAAATTTTGTGTTGTGTTCTTAAGCTCCAAGCTTTAATTGATGATTCTAACCCTTGAGTTAGTTTGCCTATCATCTTAGATGACTCCTTGAAGTACTAGCTTGTTTGATTTTGAAACAAAATCCAAGAGAAGAGGCAAGGAAGCTCATGCCCAAACTAGGGTTTATGTGTTTTGTTTTGCCTTGTCTTTTTGTTGGAAGAGAGAGTTATTTTGTTTTGTTAAAGGGTTTTACCCTTTTCCCCCAAAACCAAGTGGTTGGAAAGTGAGTGGTTTTGGCATAAATGCCAACCACTCTCCCAACCACCACTTCACACATGTGAAGTGTGCCCCCTACCTTTTGAATTCAAAATTCAAACGGTTTGTACGAATATTTATCGCGGCTCGAATCCGTTTAATCCAACTAAATAAATTTACGTCGCTAAATAATTAAATCTAATTTAATTAAATAACGATGCCTCGTAAATATATTATGAACGCCATTTACGAATTAATTCTAAATTAATTCATTCGCTCATATTAAAGTTCGACTTTAATTTCGTATTGAAATCTAATTCCAATTAATATATCCGATATATTAATTTTGGCCAATATAAATAAATTAAATAGAAAAATCAAATTTAACTATTAAATTTATTTTACCGATTAATTCAAAATTAATTGCATTCTCTCTCTTCCGAACACATTTAATCCCAGATTAAATAATGCCTCAATTAATCCTAGATTAATTTTCTCTCTCTTAATTAATCCCAGATTAATTTTCTAATCGAGTCAACTGTCATCGGTGAATCTTTGGGAAGCAACCCAAGAGACCCTGGATATATTGGCAGTAAATCCAATTATCGGACTATCCGATTATGTGCGCACCTCATACAACGTGCCTACCGATTTACAAGACATGGTTGGCTTCTAGCAAAGCACCGTGCCTACCCAATTCTCCAGAATATTCTTAATGGAATATATAATCTTTTTCTAGGCATAGTATACATAGTATTACGTATAGCGATCCAATATCGGATGTCACATGCAAGGTCTGGGGCTGGAGTATTGTCTGCCCCATACGAATCATATATCAGATCACATATAACTAGTCTCTTTAATCGGATAATCATGACCTTATCACATTATCCCGATGGTTGCAACACATTAGAGTACCTGTTCTGTATCCTTGCGTGATCATCATCTCCATATGAATGAAGTGATACTTCCATCTTGACATCACATCCAATACTCTACGATTCTCAATAAACCCAAAATAGACGTACACAGAACCTGTTAATGTCCCAGATGAACAAAACTAAAGCGTATTGATTGTCGCAAGTATTAGCGATGCAAGTCTCAGGTTAAGACCAAATACACCTACCCTAAATCAGATTCCTACAGACACATAGTCATACTACCAATGGGATTCTGAGGGGTCTATCTAGAGCGAAGTTGTTCCCGTACCATCGATAAATAATCACACTTGCATAAGTACCCAATACTTAAATATATGATATCTATGTCGTTATCCTCCCACAACGCGCACAAGTGCAATGCTAGTCTATTCCGCATTATCGATGTCCAGTCTCGACAATACTACGACTAGGGATATTTAATGATTAAACCTTAGTGGATTGATACTGTCTCATTTCTTATAATCCGTAACTAATCATAAGGACTTTTATCATTCATATATTCAAGTAATCTGATTACAAAATGATAAAATAACAATTTCCATTGTCACGTAGTTAATTTGTACAAAAAACCACAGTGTTTTTTACAAATAGTGATGATATGGGTCATAATTATCTAACAAGAATGGAGGCACCTTATATGATGTGATCATATAAGACTGGACCCAGACAGAAATGAATTTATTATAATATTTATTAAATAAAGAAATTTATTCCATTCTACTAGATGGTCATATATGGATTAATCTGAATCCCGAGTGTACTACGAACTCCTGTGTGACAGGCTATAGCCTTTGATTTACAAAGGTGAGGTTGGTGAAGAAATCTCGACCAATAGCTATGTACTGTGGGGACATGGTTTGGTATGTGGCTGGAGATGTTTTACATAGACATGAAGTCCAGTCCTCTTCCTTAAAGGTTGATTTGGTACTTGAACGGTTAGAGTGCTCAAGTCTTTCTATTACGAATTAAAAAAATAATATTCGTAATAGTTATGAATAAATCATTCATTATAGAATCAATGATACTTAAGGAAATAATAATTAGGGGGTATAACAGATATTTTTACCCGGCTCAAATTATGAGATACTCGTTGAGGGTCAATTTGTATGTAATGACTATATCGATGGATACCGATGTAATTCGGCTTATGTAAAACATCTACAATGATGAGTGTGCAGTTTTAGGTAATTAGTGGAATAACCCAAAGTTAATAATTCAAAATATTTAATCAAAGTTTTTTAATTCATATCTTGGGATTTGGTCATCGTGCTAGCTCAATATAATGTAGCAGATTAAATATAATTGGATAGTTCAATTGTAAACTCACATGCTTTATAATTATTAATATAATAAATAATTGAAGTAGCAATTAATTTATGAGATATTCATTTAATGGTTTTAAGATTTTATAATTATTAAAGTATAATTTTATGATTTAATTTAATATTTGAAATGAATGAGTTAGAAATTTATTTTAAAACTCATTATTTCAAGATTGGATGTTGCAAATTTTTTTTATAGTAACATGTTTAATATTTTTTTTAAGACATTAAATAAAAAAAAAATCAATTTGATGTTACAAAATATGGGGGCCAAATTGCTAGGGTTTGGAAGGTTAGTTTTGTAATTTTTTAATTCTAATTTATCTAACCATAACCTTAATTATAATAAGATAAAATTATATTTTTTTAATAATAATCTTATATTTGAAAAAACCCTAGCCACCCTTACTCTTATTTTTTTCTCAAGGGTTGAAAGGAAAAAAATAAAATGAAAACTTTGTGTGGCCTCTAATCTCTAAATAGTTTAGGGATTGATTTTATGAGTGAATACCATTCTTCCTTTTGTTGGTAACGAGCCATAACACGGAAAACCATTCGGTCATTTTTCTTGTTGTTATTGTTCTCATCAATTAGAAGAAAAAATGGCTCATTGTCGCATCTTGTAGCTTGTCATTTAGCTCATTGTTGTGTCATGTTCTTATGTAGTGACTTGAACAACAAAGAGGGCTGGTTCGAGGTTATTTTGTGACTGTTTTGGAGTTGAAAAATGGACCAGATCTTCTATGTAATGTGTGATGTGCGATATTTTGGTGTTCCAAACGTGCGATCTGATTTGTTGCTAAACAAAGGGTTTTTCATATTGACAAATAAATCAGAAACAACATAAAACCAAAGCTAAAATGGCTAGTTAATTTTAGCTTAAGAGGGGAGAAGGCAGAAAAATGTTTCAAGGTCGATTCCGATGCCTAAAGATGTTTTTGCTGCCCAAGGAGTTTCTTTATGAATACATCGTGCAATGGTTCCTACATTTGGCAACAAGAGCGAGGTTGAAAAAAGCTCATAACTCTCTTATTAACTTAAAGTTTCTTTTTTGTTTTTAATTATTTATGTTAGGGATATGCCCTATACCCAATTTGTGGATGGGCTATATGTACATGTATTTGTAATATTTTCATTAATTAATAAAATGGCGATCTTTATTATACGTGTCTTACATAAATCATCAAACACTGTAATAAAGCCCTTGGAGTAATAAGATGATGGCTTCCACGCCTTATGAGAATCATTGCTTTTAAATGTTCCTAGTCATAGTTTTGTGAATTATCTGGGCGTTCACAAAGCGGAGAGACTAGCATAATGATATGATCCGCCTTTAAGTGGGGTAGCTGATCTCATAGGCTACTAGCGGAGATCCGTCCGCTTGTAGTATCTCAAGGATGCATGAGTTGCTCGTTTCCATCGAACTAACCGCCGAAAGTGTTCATATGGAGTGTTTATCCCATGTGTCTGTGAGAACTTTCATGTATCGATTATATGACTAGTCCATAGACTTGAGGTCTTTACAATCTTATGTGTGGATCAAATAACTTTGACATTCTCCTTCCCCGATTCAAAAGATCCGATCATAAGGGTATGACTCAGTCATTTGTTGAAAAACATGAAGTTTATAAAGATACAACAAAGAATCGCCACTCTCTCGGATAATATTTTCTTATAAGAGTAGTATTCCAGTTCGCGGGTTGATATGTGTGATCAATGCTTGAGTTTGTGGCCACAGCGGAAGAATCATATGAGATTCTTGGGTTAGCATGATTCATGACACTATCAACATCATACCTTTAATCATATGAGTAGACACTTTCCGTACCCTAGTTCAATAGGTGGGGATACAGTGAGGCGAGGGACCGTATCATATGTAAATCACATACAGAATAGGTATATATATCTTTCCTTCCCATTTGGGGGCCTTGGCATGTTGCTAGAGGTTATTGAAACCGAACGACCATCTGATCGGAGGATAATTTATGTTCGATTAAATTATCATGATTTATTTCATGTCCAACTTGAGGGGAACCTAAAAGGTCACACACAACAAAGTCGAAATCAATGGTTAATAGTGCACAGTACATATTTAACAGCATATATGATTGCTGTAGGAATTGTTCATAAATGGTTCAATGTGTTTAATTATTGAACATGTCATTTATGAGGTTCTATAGTGGCTTAGGGATTGGTGAGTGATGATAGGGGCACTTTGGGAATTGGAATAAATAGAATAAAAAAATTACTATTCATATGAATAGTAACATGTGAATAGTAATTTTTTTTTGTTATTTGTTTTGAATTCCAATTCGGCCCAAACTCTTATTAGGGTTTTATAATCTCATTAAACCACTAAATTAAGATCAAATGGCTAAGATTAAATTGGCTTTTATCCCACATCGAATTCTTAATTAATTTTGTTGTTTTGGAGCATTATATAAACTCAAAGAATTCTTCACAAATTTTTGCACCAAACCTTTCATATCTTGAGTTTATATAAGTGAGAAACTCTAAAGTTTAAGAGTAAGCCAATGATTTTGAGGATCCTTAAGTCTAATTGACTAGAGGAACTCCGAGTTAAAAGTTTTGAGGTATTTGCCTAGGCTAGAACCAAGGGCAAAATACCCGTGCACTCAAGGCGTAGCCTTGCCGTTGAGTTTTTCCTTTGGTGTGTGCATCTTTGGAGGCCACACACTTGGGTGGCTCTTTGGAAAGTGGAAGAGCTTGCTGAGTTTGAGAAAAGCTTGTAGATTGGAGGGAGGACTGGAGGAGTCTTCGGTTCAAGTAAGTCTTTTTCTTTCTTTATTTTAATTAGAGTTCTTATGATAAGTTAGTATGTTTAGGTTTATGTTCTTCGCATGTTTTATGAGTTTTATGCTTAGAATATGTAGTAACATGCCTAGGCCTGTAGAATAATCAAAAAAATGGGTCTTGGGTAAAGGGAAAACGGCATCATAATTTTTATTTTTTCGCTGTGCACTCGCGGCTGCTTCCAACAGTGGTATCAGCGCGTCATTTTTGTTTTGATTAGTTCTCACTCATTTGAACTCAAAATTGGGTTTTTAAAAGCTCGTTGGAAAGATAACACCCTGAAAATAATTTTAGGCACAAGTTTTTCATGATTTGTTAAGATTTGAATTGTGAAATTGCATTTAAAGTTCATGCGTCTGCAGAAAAATATGAATAGTAAATTTATTTGAATAAAATAAAATGCAATATCATAATTAAATATTAATCAAAGTTATTTAATGCCTAAAATAATTCCAACATATTACAACTCATATGATTGATGATTCTATGTATGATTAGAATTGGCATGATTGTTTTTAGTGCAAGCATCTATAGACTTTATAAGAAATAGAGAGTGTATTGCTTATCTTTTAGCTAAGTAATTATTTCGTGATGAACTTAGAGATTTATTTACTCTAAGGCTAATAAATATAAATCACTTGTTTATAATAAAAGATATTATAAAAGATACAAGTGGGGTGGGACCAAGGTGTTAATAAAACTTTCCAAACTAAAGTTAATTTAACCAAATGTATTACTAGAGTTAGATAATGATTTGGTGTCTTCCTTCACTCACTACCTTTTTATAGCCAAAAGGAAAAGCTGTAAAGACATCTAGATAATCATTTACTCAAAGCTTACCTTAAATCATATTTAAACTGTTAGACTAATTTGGAGGATCTATTGTTTATTCCTGTCACCAAAGTGATAATAGCCTAAGGGGTAAGGGTATTTAAGAGAGTTCGCTCCACCCTTCCTCTGGGGAATTTTCAATAGAGGAATCCATTTGAAAGTTATTTTATTTAAACTTTCTAAAATCCTCAATAATAATTTAAGCCTAAAATTTGCCTCCCATTGTAAAGTATAGACTCAAAGGGCTTAAACCGTATTGGCAGGACTAGGCTTTACCAGACTGACCAATACCAATTTGTCCCTAAATCATACTATTGATAATAGTTTGACTTTGCTGAGTTATAAGATGCAGCGACCTTTAGGCGTGGTCTTATAACTTAGTGGCAAAGATTGGGTGTCCACAAGGACTAGCATAATCTATGGCATGTTTGATTGCCCAACCCAATGATCAAGGAATTATGATTTATATCATAAATTAGTTGGGAACCTACCTAATTATCTTATGTTATAAAGACCGGCCCTAGTCGAAGTTATGAAATGATGATAATGGAATCCTTGCCCACAAGAAATCCATCATATTGAGGTTGATGTGATTTGCTTAAAATTTTAAAACAATTGAGTAGGAGAAAATTCATAATATTAAGAGCCCATGTTATTATGAAACATTAATGAAAACACATTCCTAATTTTAACATTCTCTCTTAACAAGTGGGTTAAAATATTTCACAAACATTTAAATGGCAAACAAAGTATCACTTCGTTCAATCATTGATGAGCATAAGCTCAAATGGGACAACTACAATGACTGGTTTAGAAACCTTAAAATTATCTTACGATAAGAAAAGATTTTCTATGTTCTTGAAAGACCATTTCCCCATGAACCCGCAGAATATGCTGACCAAAATATATTTAATGCTTGGAAGAAACACGTCGATGATGATGAGCAAGCACTTTGCTTAATGCTTGGCTCTATATCGGATGAACTTTAGAAAGATCACGAAGATATGGATGCTCAAACCATCATCTTTCGCTTGAAGAAGTTGTATGCAACTTCCGTTCATACCGTGAGATTGCAAGTGTCATGTGCTTTATTCCAAACAAGGTATAAGGAATGATCTGTTAGTGGACATGTGCTTAAGATGATTGGCCACATTAAAAATTTGGCCAACCTCGGGTTCATCATGGATCATGAGATATGTCAAGATCTAATTCTTCAGTCCTTACTAAAAGAATTCTCTAATTTTACTATACAGTTTCATCTGTCTGATTAAGAAGCTACTTTAACAGAATTGCACAATCTGATAAAGCAAGCAGATGAGGACTTGAAATCGGAGCTTAAAACCTCCGTCATGCTTACAGGTACGGACCTGAAGCCATGAGGCCCAAAGAAAAATAAGGGCAAGGCCAAGGCTCCAGATCATCTAAAGCCCAATGGTAAGGTGGAGAAGAAAAAAGGAAAGGGAAATGTTTCTTTTGTGGAAAGAAGGGTCATTGGAAGAAAGACTGCAGATCCTTGAAAGCCATGGAAGACAGGGAAGCCCAAGAGGCCAAGAAGCCCAATGCTTCAGGTATGTTGTATATGATTAAACTATATTCTCAAAACTCTGAACCTTCTACTTGGGTGTTTGACACCGGTTGTGGGACTCACTTGTGTAACAATGTGTAGGGCCTGAGAAACAGTAGGAGACTCCGTCATGGGGAGGTTGACTTACGCATGGGTAATGGAGCAAAACTAGCTATATTGTGCATGAGGACTTATTCATTAGATTTCCCGAATGGTTTAGTTTTAGACTTAGAATATTATGTTTATGTACCTTCTCTAGTAAAGAACATCATTTCAATTTCTTCTTTATGTAATAAAGGCTTTTTATTAGATAATTATAACCCATACCGTCATTATTTGTAAAAGACATTATGGCTTTTGTACAAATTAACTATGTGACTATGGAAATTGCTATTTTATCATTTTTATAATTGGATTACTTAAACATAAAGTGATAAAAGTCCTTATGATCAGTTCCAGATTATAAGATATAAGACAATATCATCTACTAAGGTTTAATCGTTAAATATCCCTAGTCGTAGTATTATCGAGACTAGACATCAATAATGCGGAATAGACTAGTATTGCACTTGTGCGCGTTGTGGGAGCATAACGACATAGTTCTCATATATTTAAGTATTGGATACTTATGCAAGTGTGATAGGAGGTTGTGTTTACCGATGGTACGGAAACAACTTCGCTCCGGACAGACCCCATGGAATCCCATTGGTTGTATGCCAATGTGTCTATGGGAATCTGATTCAGGGTGGTTGTATTTGGTCTTAACTTGAGACTTGCATCGCTAATACTTGCGACAATCATTACGCTTTAGTTTTGGTCGTCCGATACTTTAACAGGTTCTGTGTACGCCTCTTCTGGGCTTATTGAGAATCGTACAGTATTGGATGTGATGTCAAGATGGAAGTATCACTTCAGTCATATGAAGATGATGATCACGCAGGGATACACAACTGCTACTCTAATGTGTTGCAACCATCAGGATAATGTGACAACGTCATGATTATCCGATTAAAGAGACTAGTTGCTGATGATCCGATATATGCTTCGTACGGGGCAGACACTACTCCAGCCCCAAGCCTTGCATGTGACATCAGATATTGGATTGCTATACGCAATACTATATATTCTACGCCTGACAAAGATTGTATAGCCCAGTAAGGAGAATTGGGTAGGAATGGTGCTTTGTTAGAAGCCAACCATGTCTTGTAAATCGGTTAGCATGTAGTACGAGGTACGCACTTAATCAAATAGTCTGAAAACCAGATTTACTGCCAACATATCCAGATGTCTCTTGGGTCGCTTCCCAAAGATTCACCGATGACAGTTGACTTAAATTAGAGTTAATCTAGGATTAATTAAGAGAGAGAAAATTAATCTGGGATTAATTGAGGCATTATTTAATTTGGGATTAAATGTGTTCAGAAGAGAGAGAGCGCGATTAATTTGGAATTAATCGGTAAAATAAATTTAATAGTTAAATTTGATTTTTCTATTTAGTTTATTGATATAGGCTAAAATTAATATATCGGATATATCAATTGGAATTAGATTTCAATGCGAAATTAAAGTTGGACTTTAATACATGCGAACAGATTAATTTAGAATTAATTCGTAAATGACATTCGTAATAAATTTACGAGGCATCGTTATTTAATTAAATTAGATTTAATTATTTAGCAACAAAAATTTGTTTAATCGGAATAAACAGATCCAAGCCGCGGCAAACATTCGTAGAAACCATTTGAATTTTGAATTCAAAAGTGAGGCCCACTTAACATGTGGTAGTTGGGAGAGTGGTTGGCATTTATGCCAAACCACCCACTTTCCAACAACCTAGAAATGGTTTTGGTGAAACCATTTACCCAACCACGTTGTTTAGGTGAAAAGGATAAATTGGTTTTACCAAAAGCCATCTCTCTCTCTCACTTTCAACACACACAACTCAAAAATCAAACCCTATATACACTCCATGGGCGTGAACCTCTCCCTCTCCTTTCTTTGATTTTGTTGCAAGATCAAATAAGCTAGCACTTCAAGAAGTCTTCAAAGGTGATAGGGAAACAACTCAAAGCTTGGAATCAACATACAAAGGTTAGACCTTGGAGATCTCTTCTCAAATTTTGAAATTCCAAACCGTTCATTGTAAGTATTTTCCGCAACTTACAATGAATTTATTCACACACATTCATGCTTAATAGATCATTGGCATGTTCTAGGAACACTAACAATGGTATCATGAGCCAATTTTAATCTTGAATGTTTCTAGGGTTCTTGAGACTTTAATTTGGGGTTTTTATATTTTGAGCATGATTTCTTCAAATTGATTGTTTGAGTATGCTTAGAATATGATAACTTAGAGTTATGCATAATTAGATTTGAGAAATATTGATTGGATCAAAATTTCAAAAACTCCTTACCTTCGCCGAATACCATGCAGTCCACTGCACTTTGAATTTTAATTTTATACAACATTGGATGTGTTTAATGCATGATATATATGTTTATTGTTGGTTTGATTAGATTAGAATCAAAGTCAATAATGATTATGTTAAATTCAAAGAGCATGTTGAGCATGAAAATGATATGTTTTGCTTCAATTTGTGTTGAGAATAAATTAATTAACTTAAGCATGATTAATTAGTTAATTGATGTTTTTGAAATATTAAGGTTAATTAATAATCATGGCTAATATACTTTAATTATAATAATTATAATATTTGGAATATTAAAATTATAATAATTGGCCTTTAAAGTTTAATTGGGCTAAAAATGTATATTTGGACTTAATGGGCTTGGTTTGACCAAGTTTGGTTTTGGACTTTTGGATTGGATCCAATTGGGCCAAAAACCAATTCCATAAAGTCCAAATACATCACTTGGCCCTTAAAGAATTTAATTGGATTTGTTGGCAAAATGGTGATTCCTATTGGGCCTTGGCATTTTGGGTTTGATCCATTATGGTCAAAGCCCATGCCTTAAGAATCAATTAAAAGCCCATTGGACTTTAATTAAAATGGCATTGGATGTTATTGGGCCTTTGAGACCCATCAAGATTGGATTTGCAATCCAGGTCTTTAAGGCATATAAATAAGTGTTAGTGTTTAATTTGGAATTAAAATGGAATTAGTATTGAATACAAATAAATTAGATTTAAAGTTGTAGTTTGATATAATTCAAGAATACGTACTTAAAAGTATTTATTCTTAACGAGTTGGACACGCGCAAATCAAATCATTGTTTGAACATTGGATGGTGATTAATTCAAAGATTAATTAATTGGATTAGATTGATTGAATAACATGCTTTGTGTGAATACTTGAATGAGTTGTATGAATACTGTATATCGGATGGATATTAGAAGGGTGAAGGCAATTTTGGAAATTGTAATAAATTTAGAATTTATTAATTGGACCTGCGTGTCCAGCCTATTATCTACTTATTCTTTGTAATTCTCTTCTCACCAATTCCCCTCAATGTTAATGAGGTTTCTTTGATGTATTATGTAATTGGGTAGAAGTTAGAATAGTGCTAGCCGGGGAGAGGAAATGGAGTGATTTGTTCTAGGAATAATTTGTTAGATATCCATCCGCATATCATTATTAATTTATTTACCGCGCCTTATTATGCTTTTCGAATGCATGCTTAAGGGTGTATGATGAGACCTAATCAAAGATAATTAATTGGTTGCCAATTACACGAAAAACCCTCAACAAATATTAAGCTTTTTCCTTCCATTGAATGATTCATTCTCAAGATCCAAGATTGACATTGGTTTGTTGGCCAAAGTCAAGACCTTTGTCTATCGAGGATGTGTTTGAATTATGAAGGCTTTGTCCCATATCGTATGCCTTGGGCATTTGTTGGAAAAAGTCAAGATCACTTCTTGTTCATCGAAATGGATTACGAAGCTTTTCAAAGTCAATGGGTCCGCTTGACTGGAATCATTAAGCTTGTTGTGTCTGTTGGACAATTATGACCCATAGCGTCACTATTTTACATATCATGGTGTTGTTGTACAAATTAGCTATGTGACAAGGAGATTGCACTCTTATCATTTGTGATTAGATCACATAGATGTATAAATGATATGAGGTCCTTATGATTAGTTCCTGGATTGAGATGATATGAAACAGTATCAGTCCTCGAAGGATTAATCATTAGATATCCCTAGTCGTAGTATTATCGAGACTGGACATCGATAATGCGGAATAGACTAGTATTACACTTGTGTGAGTTGTGAGGGCACAACATCATAGTTCTCATATATATGGGTATTGGATACTCATGCAAGTGTAATAGGAGTTTGTGTTTACCGATGGTACAGAAACAGCTTCGCTCTGGATAGACCCCTCAGAATTGCATTGGTGGTATGACTACGTGTCTATGGAAGTCCGAAATCAGGGTAGGTGTATTTGGTCTTAACCTGAGACTTGCACCACTAATACTTGCGACAATCAATATGCTTTGGTTTTGGTCATCCAAGGCTTTAACCGGTTCTGTGTACGCCTCTGCTGGGTATATTGAGAATCGTAGTGTATTGGGTGTGATGTTAAGACGAAAGTATCACTCCAGTCATAGTGGAGATGATGTCACGTAGGATACGGAACTAGTACTCTTGAGTACTGCAGTCATCGGGATGATATGACTAGGTCATGTTTATCCGATTATAGAGACTAGTTACCAGACATCCGACATGTGCTTCGTACGGGGCAGACACAATTCCAGCCCCAGGCCTAGCACGTGACACCTGATAGTGGATCGCAATACGCAATACTACGTATATTACGCCTGACATAGATTATATATTCCAGTAAGAATATTTCTGGAGAATTCGGTAGGCACTGTGCTTTGCTAGAAGCCAACCATGTCTTGTAAATCGGTAAGCACGTGGTACGAAGCACGCACGTATTCGGATAATCCAATGACCGTATTTACTGCCAATATATCCAGGGATCTCTTGGGTTGTTAGTGTTCATAGAACATTCATATGATCTAATAAGCATGAAAAACAATTGATATGATCATTATAAGGTGCGGAATAAACTTACAATGAGTGATAGAGCTTTAAAAAATTTTGAAAGCAAGATCTCCAAGATCCAACCTTTTGGATGATTCCAAGCTTTTGAGTAGTTTCCCTATCACCTTTGTTCACTTTCAAAGTGCTAGCTTTTGTTGATTTGAAAACAAATCCAAGAGAGAAGAGATGTGGTAATTTCGGCCAAGCCAAGAGCTTCTAGGGTTTCAAGTTTTGATTTTGTTAAGTGTTACAAAAGTTGTAGAGAAGCCTTTTGTTATTTACCCTTAAGTGAAACCATTTCACCTTTTACAATAAACTAGGTAGATATTGGTAAATGGTATTCAAAAAGTAAAACAAGGTAGTTATGTGGTGGGAACACCTACCACACTTGGCTCTAGATATTTGAATTCGAAATTCAAATATCTCTACGAACATTTGCCACGACTCGGTTCCGTTTAATCCGATTAAACGAACCTATGTCGCTAAATAATTAAATCTAATTCAATTAAATAACGATGTCTCGCAAATATATTACGAACGTCGTTCACGAACTAATTCTAAATTAATTCGTTCGTTCGTATTAAAGTCCGACTTTAATCTCGTAATGAAATCCAATTCATTTTAATATATCCGATATATTAATTTTAGCCCATTTGAATAAATTAAATAGAAAAATCAAATTTAACTATTAAATTTATTTTACCGATTAATTCCAAATTAATCACGTTCTTTCTCTACTGAACACATTTAATCCCAGATTAAATAAAGCCCATATTAATCCCAGATTAATTTTCTCTCTCTGAATTAATCCCAGATTAATTCTAATTTAAGTCAACTGTCATCTGTGAATCTTTGGGAAGCGACCCAAGAGATCTCTGGATATGTTGGCAGTAAATCTGGTTATCGGACTATCCGATAAAGTGAGTACCTCGTACCACGTGCTTACCGATTTACAAGACATGTTTGGCTTCTAGCAAAGCACCGTGCCTACCCAATTCTCCAGAAATATTCTTACTGGAATATATAATCTATGTCAGGCGTAGAATACCTAGTATCTCCTATTGCGATCCAGTATCAGATGTCACGTGCTAGGCCTGGGGCTGGAATAGTGTCTATCCCGTAGGAAGCACATATCGGATATCAAACAACTAGTCTCTTTGAATCGGATAATCATGACCTTGTCACATTATCCCGATGGTTGAAACACAATAGAGAATGCGTTATGAATCCCTACGTGATCATCATCTCCATATGTCTGGAGTGATACTTCCGTCTTGACATCACATCCAATACACTACGATTCTCGATAAACCCAATAGAGGCGTACACAGAACCTGTTAAAGCCCTGGACGACCAAAACCAAAGTTTACCGATTGTCGCAAGTATTAGCGATGTAAGTCTCAGGTTAAGACCAAATACATCTACCCTGACGCGGACTCCCATAGACACATATACATACTACCAATGGGATTCCGCGGGGTCTATCCAGAGCGAAGCTGTTTTCCGTACCATCGGTAAAACACAACCTCTTATCGCACTTGCATAAGTATCCTATACTTAAACATATGAGAACTATGCCGTTATGCCCTCATAACTCTCACAAGTGCAATACTAGTCTATTCCGCATTATCGATGTCCAGTCTCGATAATACTACGACTAGGGATATTTAATGATTAAACCTTTATGGATTGATACTGTCTCATATCATCTCAATCCGGAACTAATCATATGGACTTTTACCATTTATACATCAAAGTAAATAAATTACGAAATGATAAAAGGCAATTTCAATATTACATAGTCAATTTTGTACAAAAACACAATGTCTTTTACAAACAATGACGCTATGGGTCATAATTGTCTTACAATCTCCCACTTGGCCTATAGCCAGTCACTCAAGCATCTAACACCTGAACTATGTATGTGCTTCTCAAACTTTGCTGTGACATAGCTTTCGTCAGCGGGTCTGCAATGTTGTCATCTGATGCGACCTTCTCGATCTTCACATCGCCACGATGTATGATCTCACGAATCATATGGAAACATTGAAGAACATGCTTGGATCGTTGATGAGATTGTGGTTCCTTAGCCTGCGCTATAGCCCCGTTATTGTCACAAAATAATGGAACGGGCTCAGCTGCTAACGGAACTACTCCCAATCCAATCAGGAATTTACGGATCCAAACTGCCTCTTTTGCTGCTTCAGCTGCAGCAATATACTCCACTTCTGTTGTTGAATCGGCAATAGTCTATTGCTTGGAAGATTTCCAGCTTACTGCTCTGTTGTTCAGACAAAATATGTACCCGGATTGTGACTTAGAGTCGTCTTTATCGGTTTGGAAACTTGCATCGGTATACCCAGTTACCTCAAGTTCTCCATCTCCATAAATTAAGAAAGCATCCTTAGTTCGTCTAAGATACTTAAGGATGTTCTTAACTGCCATCCAGTGACCATCACCTGGATCAGCCTGATAGCAACTACACATGCTCAAAGCATACGAGACATCAGGTCGCGTACATATCATGGCATACATGATCGATCCGACTACCGAGGCGAACGGTATCCGACTCATGCTGCTTCTCTCATCTTGAGTTTTAGGACACATGTCCTTAGAGAGAGAGATGCCATGTGACACTGGTAACAGTCCCCTCTTGGACTGATCCATGTTGAATCTTTTCAACACTTTGTCAATGTACGTGCTCTGAGAGAGTCCAAGCAGCTTTCTAGATCTATCCCTGTAGATCTTTATTCCTAGAATAAAGGCTGCTTCTCTCAGATCTTTCATGGAGAATTTTAATGAAAGCTGATAAGTGTATATTTACATATTATTTTATTACCTTCTAATTTAATTTTATGCTAATTTTATATCTTATTTTACATATTTCTAACTTAATTTATTATTCTTATTTATATAGGAAAGTTTTGGATTATCCTGAAAATAAAGACATTAATGGCGTTTAAATTGGAAATACCTTATTACAAAAGGAAGCTTGCTGCTTGAAGATATTTAAAGGAAAAGAAGAAAGCACGTGGGCTTGCCAAATTATCAAGGGTTACAAAAAGAGAAAGTGGGGGCCCAAGTGCTTGCATTAGGGTTTATTAAAAGAGGCAGAAGGCTGCGTGAGAAAAGGGGGAGTCTGGTGCAAAACAAATAAAAAAAAAACAGAGGCAGCAACTGCAACACTTGGAGAAGAGGAAAATAAGGAGAAATTGCTCATTATTTTGGGGGAAGAAGCCGAGAGTCAAAAATAGAAGACAAAAGGCTGCTGTAACGTGAAGATTGACAAAGTCGGGTTTTATTTCATCTCTTTCTTTTCAATGTTCCCAATTATGTCTATTAGTTTTCTTATGTTCATGAGTAACTAATTATTTTACTAGGGTTGTGATGTAGCCTAGTTATGAATTCTTGATTAATTTCTAGTTATATGAATTCTATAATTGTTTTCATTATTGTTGAGTGTTGATGAGTTGTGCTTAATTGATTATTTAAATATAATGTTTGATCACCATTATATGAGAATTAATTTGATGCTAATTGAGGTAGATACCATATCCAATTAGAATATAGCTTCTCCAATCAAACAATAAATTCCTAATCATAGATACCATATAGATTAGGATTTGTGTGATTTCACCCAACAACTTCCAAAGAACTTAATGTGTTTAATATGTTGATAATTCACCTAGATACCATAGGGAATTTGCAGGATTGAATAATTTCAGTATCACCAGATACCATGGCCACTGAATACTTTAGGGAAGTTGATCATCAACAACGGAAAACAAATTAGAATTAATTGACTCGAGTTAATTAAGAGGGATTAATTAAACCCTAGTATTTTCATTCTCATTAATTTCAGCCTTATTATCAAGTTAGTATTCTCTTTGTTTGCCTTATTTTTAGTTTTATTTGGTATTTTAATTTTTCTTGGTTTATTTGAATTACATTTGTGGTGGAGTTAGAGATTTAGCTTAAATAAGAATTATAGAATTAACTAGTCTCTGTGGGTTCGACATCCGTGCTTGCATATTGCTATACTACTGTTCGATTCGTACACTTGCGAGCACATCAAAACTTAGGCTTTAATTTTCATACTTTAAAATTCGCAACAAGTTTTTGGCGCCGTTGCCGGGGACTAGTTTTAATTCTTTATTTTATTTTGTTAAATCTTTTGGCTCACTTTATTGTTTTGTTAGTGTTACAATTATCAGTAATATTCTCTTTGTTTTATTTTACTTGTTCTATTCAGTTATTTCTAGGTACTCTTGCTACGTGTATGCACGGACGCCGTTCTCAAAATCTTGAAATCGTACCTTA
Source organism: Zanthoxylum bungeanum (assembly GCA_019454045.1). Classification (NCBI taxonomy): domain Eukaryota; kingdom Viridiplantae; phylum Streptophyta; class Magnoliopsida; order Sapindales; family Rutaceae; genus Zanthoxylum; species Zanthoxylum bungeanum. The sequence goes on along the minus strand of SKCR01019335.1, from coordinate 57,923 downwards.
CGATCCAGAGATCGAGAGAACTCTTCGACAGTTAAAAAGGCATCACAAAGGCAAGAAACATCATCTAAAGCAATGGATTTGGCACAAGTCCCTGCTGGACGTGAACTTGAACCTAAACCTGAAAAAACATTTAAGGATTATGCAGTTCCTACTGTTGACATCACACCTTAATGCATTGTGCGACATACAGTGGAAGCTCGTCACTTCGAGCTAAAGCCTACTTATATTCAGATGGTCCCATCTTTTCATTGATTATCCCATGAGGACCCAAAAGTGCATATTCACAGTTTTCTGGAAATATGTGACATTTTTAAGATTGACGGAGTATCTCCAGATGCCATCCGATTGCGGCTTTTTCCATTTTCTTTGAAAGAGAAAGCCAAGGCTTGGCTTATTTCCTTACCAGTTGGATCCATCACTACATGGGCTGAGTTGGCAAATAAATTTCTTCAAAAATTCTTTCCTCCAGCCAAGACAGCAAGACTTAGGAATGACATCATGACTTTCACACAGCAGGATGGGGAGTTATTTTCTGAAGCGTGGGAAAGATTCAGAGATTTATTAATGAAATGCCCACACCATGAGATATCAATTGGCTACAATTACAGACTTTCTATCAAGGCCTTCTCACAACCAGTAAGACTATGCTTGATGCAGCAAGTGGGGGGGCAATAATGGAGAAAAGACCGTCAGAAGCTCTTGAAATAATCAACGCTATGGCAAGCAGTTCCGATCAATGGGAAAGTGACAGAGGAGGACAGAGAAGGATTGGACTTCATGAGATAGATGCAGCAAACAACTCTATCAATACAAAAATTTCTTCTCTTGAAAATATGTTTAAAACTTTCCTATCTGTTAGTGCTGCGAAACCTTCTAATAGAGTGTGTGAAATTTGTGCAGGTATACACTCCAGTGCAGAATGCCAAGTAAGCAGTTTGCCAACTGAGCAGATAAATCAAATCAATGATTACAACAGGCAAAGGAACAACCCTTACTCAAATACTTACAATCCAGGATGGCGCCAGCATCCAAATTTTTCATGGAGTAACACCCAGAATGTCCAGAATCCCATGCCTAAGCAGCAGTTTCAGGAAAAGAAATCTGCAGAAGACTTGATTGCTGAGTTAACCCAAGCCACTCAAACAAATTTTCAAAATCAGCAAGCAGCAATCCGAAATTTGGAGATCCAAATGGGGCAACTGGCTAAGGCAATAACAGAAGAGAAAAGGGAAATCTACCGAGTCAACCTGAAGTAAACCCAAGGAATCAAGAACAAGCTAAAGCAATCACACTCAGGAATGGCAGAGAGGTAGAAACAGAAGAGGAAGCAAGAAGGTCCAAGGACACAGAAGAGAAAATGGATAATGCTGCAAAATCTCGGGAAAAATGGAAATAATTACCGTCATGCGCCACCTATCCCATTTCCACAGCGCCTCAAAAAGGCCAAACAGGATAAGCAATTTTCTGATTTCATTGAATTATTTAGTAAGGTTAACATTAACATTCCTCTTCTTGATGCAGTTAAACAGATACCGAATTATGCAAAATTTTTGAAAGATATTTGCACCAATAAGAGGAAGTTTGCTAATCATGAAAAGGTGATGCTATCAGAAGAATGCAGTGCAGTACTTCAAAATAAGCTACCACCTAAGCTAAAGGATCCAGGGAGTTTCACTATACCTTGCACTATTGGAAATTCTTATTTTAGTAAAGCACTTTACGATTTAGGTACTAGTATTAATTTAATGTTATTTTTTGTGTATCGACAGCTTGGTCTAGGAGAGGTGCAACCTACGTTAGTCTCACTGCAGCTTACAGATCGTTCAGTGAAATACCCAAGAGGAATTACTGAAGATGTTTTTGTGAAAGTGGATAAATTGGTTCTCCCTACAGATTTCATGATTTTAGGTATGGAAAAAGATAGAGAGATACCTATCATTTTGGGTCGGCCATTTCTTGCTACTGGGAGAACCTTAATAGATGTTCAACAGGGGTTGCTCACTCTGAGAGTGCAGAATGAAGAAATGGTATTTAAGGTTTTTGAGGCTACCAAACTACCACAAGAATCAGAGACTTGCTCCCGAGTTGAATTGTTAAATGAAGGCGGTAACAGAAAAGTTTGTTCAAGAATACCCCAAAGACCCATTAGAAGCATGCATGGTACACAGTGCCTCTACTCAGAATGAGCAGTTTGACATTGCTGAAGTTGCACACCAGTTGGATGCGCTACCAAGGTGGAAATCACATTTTGAGGCATTGGGTCAAGCTCCACCAAAAGTTCGACCATCTGTTGAAGAAGCTCCACAAGTGGTATTGAAGCAACTCCCATCACACCTAAAATATGCTTACTTGGGGGAATCAGAGACTCTTCCATTATTATTGCTGCTAATCTCACTATGGAGGAAGAAGAGAAACTGCTTAGAGTTTTGAGAGAGCACAAGACAGCAATAGGATGGACTATCGCTGACATCAAAGGTATAAGCCTACTATGTGCATGCATCGGATTCTGCTTGAAGAAGAAAATAAGTCAACCATTGAAGCACAACGCAGGTTAAATCCAATATGAAGGAAGTTGTAAGGGCTGAGGTGTTAAAGCTGCTAGATGCAGGGATCATCTATCCAATCTCAGATAGCAAATGGGTAAGTCCTGTTCAGGTCGTGCCAAAGAAAAGCGGCATCACAGTGGTGAAGAATGACAACAATGAGATGATACCCACGAGGCAAGTCACTGGGTGGCGAGTTTGTATTGACTACCGAAAGTTGAATTATGCAACCAGGAAAGATCACTTCCCACTGCCTTTCATTGACCAGATGTTGGAAAGATTGGCAGGTCATTCGTATTACTGCTTTCTAGATGGGTACTCAGGCTATAACCAGATTCCTATTGCACCAGAAGACCAGGAGAAAACTACTTTCACATGTCCATTTGGTACTTTTGCATACCGCAGAATGCCATTCGGATTGTGTAATGCACCTGCTACTTTCCAACGTTGCATGATGAGTATTTTTTCAGACATGGTGGAACGGTTCATTGAGGTTTTCATGGATGATTTCTCCATTTTTGGGTCGTGTTTTGACAGTTGTTTGGGTAATTTAGCACTGGTATTGCAGAGATGTCAAGAGACTAGTTTAGTGCTTAATTGGGAGAAATGTCATTTCATGGTGCAAGAAGGAATAGTCTTGGGCCATAAGATTTCAGCCCAGGGCATTGAAGTAGATCGAGCCAAGATTGAGTTGATTGAGAAACTTCCACCACCTACCACAGTGAAAGAGGTTAGAAGCTTCCTAGGACATGCTGGATTTTACAGGAGGTTCATCAAAGACTTCTCCAAGGTAACCAAGCCTCTCTGTAATTTACTACTCAAGGATGCTGTCTGGAATTTTAATGATACATGTCTTAATGCATTTGAGGCTCTGAAGAAATTACTCACCACAGCACCCATCATCACCGCACCTGATTGGGATCTACCATTTGAACTCATGTGTGATGCAAGTGACTATGCGCTGGGGGCAGTGTTAGGGCAGAGAAAGGATAAGTTGCTTCATGTGATCTATTATGCCAGCAGGACCCTCAATGATGCACAGTTAAACTACTCCACAACTGAGAAAGAACTCTTAGCAATTGTTTTTGCCTTAGATAAGTTTCGGTCATATCTCATCGGATCCAAAGTGATTGTGTATACTGATCATTCAGCTCTAAAGTACCTATTTTCTAAGAAAGATGCAAAAGCAAGATTGATCAGGTGGGTGCTTCTACTGCAGGAGTTTGATCTAGAAATTAAAGATAAGAAAGGGTCTGAGAATATAGTAGCCGACCACTTGTCAAGGATTGTCAAGAAAGAATGCGAGGATGATGCCATCCCTATCAATGAGACATTTCCTGATGAGCATTATTTAGAGTGGATGATACTTGGGCACCATGGTACTGACATCGTTAATTATCTGGTAAGTGAGAAGATTCCTGATGAGATGAGTTTCCAACAGAAGAAGAAGTTCCTTTCAGATACAAGACATTACTTCTGGGATGATCCCTATTTGTACAAGCATTGTCCTGATCAGATCATTCGACGGTGTGTTCCGGAACCTGAGCAGCAAAATATCCTGCACCACTGTCACTCTTTGGCTTATGGGGGGCATTTCGGTGGATCTAAGACTGCAACCAAGGTACTTCAATCTGGGTTCTATTGGCCATCACTATTTAAAGATGCATTCGCTTTTGTTGCTGTTTGCGATCACTGTCAGATAATGGGTAACATCTCCAGAAAAACTCATATGCCTCTAAATAATATATTGGAGGTTGAGTTATTTGATGTGTGGGGAATTGATTTCATGGGACCATTCCCATCATCCTTCTCCAATAAGTATATCTTAATGGTTGTCGACTATGTCTCTAAGTGGGTGGAAGCAATAGCATTACCCACCAATGATGGGAAGGGTGTTCTGAAATTACTCAAAAGTCATATCTTCACAAGATTCGGGACACCACGAGCTATAATCAGTGATGGGGGTAAGCACTTCTGCAACAGGTTATTTGAATCTCTTTTGGCCAAGTATCACATCACACATAAGGTAGCTACACCTTATCATCCACAAACAAGTGGCCAGGTGGAGGTTTCAAATAGGGAGATCAAGAAGATCTTAGAGAAGACAGTTAGTACCTCAAGAAAGGACTGGTCAAAGAAGCTAGATGATGCATTATGGGCATATCGCACTGCTTATAAAACACCTATTGGTATGTCACCATATAGATTGGTATTTGGAAAGCATGTCACTTACCAGTGGAGTTAGAGCACAGGGCATATTGGGCGGTAAAGAAGCTAAATTTTGATATGGCAGCAGCAGGTGAAAAGCGACTTCTGCAGTTAAATGAAATGGATGAGTTTCGTCATGAGTCTTATGAAAATGCCAAGATCTATAAGGAAAGAACTAAGAAATGGCATGATAAACATATTTCAAGGAAAGAGTTTTCGGTTGGGCAAAAGGTTTTACTGTATAATTCAAGACTTAAACTTTTTCCGGGCAAACTCCGCTCTAGGTGGTATGGGCCATTTCTTGTGTTGGAAGTTTATCCTTATGGCACAGTCAAGGTCAAGCATTTGGAAAATGGTGCTGAGTTTAAAATCAATGGCCAACGACTAAAGCCCTATTTAGAAGTAGACTATGATTCCATGAAGTCTACCATTCCACTCTCAGATCCAGCATAAGTGTGCAGAGACAGTCTGGCTGAAGACTATAAATCAAGCGCTTCTTGGGAGGCAACCCAAGCTCTCTAAAAACTTCTTCATTTCTTGTTTTATTATTTTAATATTGTTTTTATTATTATTCTGCTTCTCTTTTACTTATTTATGTCTCATTCAATGATCCAGGTTTCCACACAAGTTTGGGGGTCGCAGCATTTGCTTTGCTCTCCATAAATTAGCCAGAGCATCTATGAAAACCTGGGGAGTATCTCTTACCTCTCAATTATTTTAATTTCTAACATTGAGGACAATGTTTATCTTAAGTTTGGGGGTGAGAGTGCGTTTTATATTTTATTCGGTTTTATTTTATTTTAGTTTTATATATGCATAACCTAAAAAGAAAAAAAAATGTTTGTTTTTAGTCCCTAATAGTTAAATATAAGTCCTATGATGATATTGTTTGTTTTAGGGTGAAATCTTAGAAACGATAAGCCATTGCATGTACTTTTATATGATGCTTTGAATATTTTATCTATGTTAGACTCGTAAGCACTTAATTATAGGTTCTTAGCAGTGAAAACCTGAGTAGTTAGCAAGGTGACTAGTTGAAGAAATTGCATGTCGATGAATGACCGTTTGCTTAGATATCTATCCTGATTTGCTTGTATTATGATATGTGGTATGATTAAAAATAAAAAGAAAAAGTCTCTAAAGAAAGAAATTTAACCACCTATAACCGATAAGCGTGAAGCTACCCATGGGCGAGTATTAGGACCACCATGAGGAGAAATGCTACCTTAAAGGGTAGGTGTGTTGAAAGAAAAAAAAACAACAAAAAAAAGAGACAAGAAGAGAAAAAGAAAAATCATACCATATTGAGCATAGAAAAGCAACTACAGAGCTTAATTGAGATATCTAGGTTGGTCTGACCCATCGATCCCAATTTTTAAACGAAATCATTGAGTTGGCTTACCTAGGAATCAAGCTGTGAATGAACCTTTACACACACACACACTGTGAGTCTGACTTAGATAATTTATTCAAAGACATTGATTTGAGTTGCATTGAGTGCTTTGAAGGTTCTCTGATTTCATTACTAGGCATTCTTTGAGGACAAAATTATGCGAAACTATTGGGACTATTTAAATTTTACTTTTGCATGATTGTGTGTTTTAAATGACGTTTGTGGGTGTCGTCGCTGTAAGCCCTCACGAGACTATAACTCGTCCACTAGGGCCGCCTAGGGGTTTAAAGGCTTGTTGCATATGCTAAATGCAATCGCGATTTCCTGCGAAAGTGGATTAATTAGAATTACTTTGTTTTTATTTTTATTTTAGTTTTTGCTCGAGGACTAGCAAATGTTAAGTTTGGGGGTATTTGATAAGTGTATATTACATATTATTTTATTACCTTTTAATTTAATTGTATGCTAAGTTTATATCTTATTTTACATATTTCTATCTTAATTTATTATTCTTATTTATATAGGAAAGTTTTGGATTATCCTGAAAATAAAGACATTAATGGCGTTTAAATTGGAAATACCTTATTACAAAAGGAAGCTTGCTGCTTGAAGATATTTAAAGGAAAAGAAGAAAGCACGTGGGCTTGCCAAATTATCAAGGGTTACAAAAAGAGAACGTGGGGGCCCAAGTGCTTGCATTAGGGTTTATTAAAAGAGGCAGAAGGCTGCGTGAGAAAAGGGGGAGTCTTGGTGTAAAACAAATAACAAAAAAAACAGAGGCAGCAACTGCACACTTGGAGAAGAGGAAAATAAGGAGAAATTGCTCATTATTTTAGGGGAAGAAGCCGAGAGTCAGAAAATAGAAGACAGAAGGCTGCTGTACGTGAAGATTGACACCAGTCGGGTTTTATTTCATCTTCTTTCTTTTCAATGTTCCCAATTATGTCTATTAATTTTCTTATGTTCATGAGGAACTAATTATTTTACTAGGGTTGTGATATAGCCTAGTTATGAATTCTTGATTAATTTCTAGTTATATGAATTCTATAATTGTTTTTCATTATTGTTGAGTGTTGATGAGTTGTGCTTAATTGATTATTTAAATATAATGTTTGATCACCATTATATGAGAATTAATTTGATGCTAATTGAGGTAGATACCATATCCAATTAGAATATAGCTTCTCACCATCAATACCACAAATTCCTAATCATAGATACCATATAGATTAGGGTTTGTGTGATTTCACCCAACAACTTCCAAAGAACTTAATGTGTTTAATATGTTGATAATTCACCTAGATACCATAGGGAATTTGCAGGATTGAATAATTTCAGTATCACCAGATACCATGGCCACTGAATACTTTAGGGAAGTTGATCATCAACAACGGAAAACAAATTAGAATTAATTGACTCGAGTTAATTAAGAGGGATTAACTATGGTGAAATCATAAACCCTAGTATTTTCATTCTCATTAATTTCAGCCTTATTATCAAGTTAGTATTTTCTTTGTTTGCCTTATTTTTAGTTTTATTTAGTATTTTAATTTTTCTTGGTTTATTTGAATTACATTTGTGGTGGAGTTAGAGATTTAGCTTAAATAAGAATTATAGAATTAATTAGTCTCTGTGGGTTCGACATCCGTGCTTGCATATTGTTGTACTACTGTTCGATTCGTACACTTGCGAGCACATCAAAACTTAGGCTTTAATTTTCATACTTTAAAATTCGCAACAAAAGCCAAGCTTTCACCGATGTTAACATGGGAATGTCATTGCCCATAAGCATCATCATCGTCAACATAAAGGACAATGAATGTCAGTGCGCTCCCACTAACCTTCTTATATACACAAGGATCATCTCGTTTTGAATGAAATCATATTCTTTTATAATCTCATCAAAACGTTAGTTCCATGACCGCGATGCTTGCTTCAGTCCATAAATGGACCGTTTAACTTACAAACCTTGTTTGCAAGTCTAGGCACGATAAAACCGTCAGGCTGTTGCATATAAACATCCTCCAAAAGGTTTCCGTTAAGGAAAGCGGTTTTAACATCCATCTACCATATCTCGTAATCGAAATATGCAGCAATAGCAAGCATTATCCGAATGGATTTAATCATGGCAACGAGTGAGAAAGTTTCATCGTAATCGACACCATGTCGTTGACGATACCCCTTCGCTATAAGCCTAGCTTTGTACGTTTGTACGTTGCCTTCCATGTCGGTCTTCTTCTTGAAGATCCATTTGCATCCAATAGGCTTTACACCTTCTGGTGCATCAACCAGTGTCCAAACTTGGTTGGTGTACATGGAATCCATTTCGGACTTCATGGCCTCTTGCCATAAAGCGGAATCGATATCTTGTATCGCTTCCTCATACGTAGCTGGTTCGTCTTCCTCAATGAGATTAATATCTACATGAGGCGAGATCAGAAACCCATACCTCTCAGGTTGGTTCCTGACTCTCTCCGACCTACACGGTCCTTGTGTAATAGAAGATTGTGGTATAGTCTCATCCCGGATGGACTGTTCTTGTTCCGTTGAGGATTCTATGCCTGGAACAGTATCACTCCGATTTTCATTGAGTTCTACTTTCCTCCCACTTACCACTGTATTTAGGAATTCCTTCTCAAGGAAAACCGCATGTAGAGCAACAAATACTTTGTTCTCTCGTGGGTGATAGAAGTAATATCCTTTGGTTTCCCTAGGATATCCTACGAATAGGCATTTATCCGATTTGGGCTCAAGTTTGGTACCTTCCAAACATTTGACGTATGCCCAGCATCCCCAAATCTTTAGGAATGAGAAACCCGGTTTCTTTCCTGTCCATATTTCATATGGTGTCTGTTGTACAGACTTTGACGGAACCTTATTCAAAATAAGAACTGCACTATTTAATGCATATCCCCAGAAGGAAATAGGTAGCTCAGTGCGACTCATCATAGACCTTACCATGTCCAACAGAGTTCGGTTTCTCCGTTCGGATACACCGTTTAATTGCGGTGTTCCATGAGGAGTCCACAGTGAAAGAATACCATATTCTTTCAAGTAATCTAGAAACTCATTGCTCAAGTATTCGCCACCACGGTCCGACCGTAAGGTCTTTATACTCTTGCCGGTCTGTTTTTCAACTTCGTGTCGAAACTCTTTGAATTTCTCAAAAGTTTTCGACTTGTGTCTCATAAGATACACATAACCATAACGCGATGCATCATCCGTAAAGGTTACGAAGTATTCGAATCCACCTCTAGTCTGGCTAGACATGGGCCCATAAATGTCACTATGAACGAGGGCTGACAGTTCGGTGGCGCATACACCTTTACAGCTAAAAGGTGATTTAGGCATTTTGCCTAATAAGCAAGATTCGCAGACGTCATATGAATTTGGATCAAATCCTTCCAAGTACCCACTCTTCGAAAGTGTGGATATGTGAATTTTATTAATATGTCCCAGACGACAGTGCCACATGTAAGTCTCATCTTTGTTACTTAGTTTGAGCCTTTTGTTTGTTACATTATATGTTTGAGATTGATTTATATTCAAAATATAAAGACCATTATTAGCATCAGCTGAACATATCTCAAAATCATCTTTATAAACAAAACACCCAGTGTTTCGGAATACAAAAGTGTACCCGCATTGGGTCAAACAAGATACAGAGATAATATTCCTAGTCAAACTAAGTACATAATAACAGTCTGAAAGTTTAAGTACATGCCCCGAAGGCAGTTCTAAAACAAAAGTGCTAACGGCAAAAACGGCGACTGGTGCCCCATTTCCAACACGTAGATCAATCTCTCATGAAGCCAGTCTCCTACTAATCTACAGATCCTGCACATCAGTACATATGTGAGTACCACAACTAGAATCAAAAATCCAATTTTTAAAACTAGAAGTAGCCATGTTTATTTCAATAACAAACATACCTGAGGCCGGTGCCTTGCCCGCCTTTATCTCCTTCTGAAGCGCCTTGTACTCGCGGCAGTCACGCTTCTAGTGACCCCGCTTACCGAACTGTAGGCAAACATCCTGAGATTTGTCATTTGGCTTCCCAGAAGCCTTTGACTTTTTGGCCTTGCCCCTTTGAATATGCTTCTTCTTTTGCACACCTCCAGTTACCTTGGGCCCAGCCCTAGGTCCATGAGATGTCGATGCAAAGTGCGCCTCGCGCTTGTTGCCCTTTTGAAGCTCCTTTTCAGCCTCCTTGAGAGTTGACAGTAACTCTCCAAGAGTATCACTGTTGTTCATCAAATTATAATTTATGATGAACTGTCTCCAGGAATCGGGGAGAGATTGCAGGATCATATCCACAGTAATCTCTGCCTCAAAGACTATCCCCATGTTGGCCAGCTCATCGATGTCAGCAATCATCTGAGCCACGTGGGACTCAATAGACATGCCATCTGTCATGCGTGAGCGAAAGAGCTTCTTCACTAACTCGTACCTCTGCATCCTCTGTTAGAGCGATGCAGATCTTGCAACCTCGCTAACATATTATAAGGATCCAAGTCCCTATTTTGTCTACGAAAGTGTTGAGTCATCGAAGCAAGCATAATGGACTGAGTTGTGTCACAATCATCGCTGTGAGTCTTCCAAAGCTCCAGCTCAAGTGTCTTATTCGTTCCGGGCTTAGGCCCAAGAGGTCTTTGTAAAGTATACAACAGCCTCTCTGAACCTAGGACAATCCTAAGGTTCATTTCCCAATCTGCAAAATTCGTGCCCTTGAAGACATTATCTCCCATGATAATGTCACAGACATTTCCTTTGCCTGTCATCTTGACTACGATAGTCTAACTATCTAGTCAACGATAATTGGTACGGTCTAACTGTTACATAGAAAAATAACAATATATTAGTCCAACTAATAAAGTAATATTGACGAAATTATTTGAAAGCGCGTAAAGCTAAGTATCTGAATGAAATTGTAAATTCAATACTATCCTCCCACTATTTTTCGGCGAGCCTCTAAACCTCTGTCGAGTACTCGGGAAACCTAGTTTCCTAGTGGGCTAGGATCCCGTTAAATAACATACAACCTTGACTTTAGCCAACAAGCTGTATGAAACTTAACTAGGTAGATCTCGAAGATCAATTGGATCTCATCCAATTTCTAGATCCGGTAGGTGGACATCCAAGTCCGAAACACATATACTTTATATATGCCAATATGTCAAACATATTTTCCTAACCTTTTTCCTCTGAATCAACTAAGCCTTGGCTTTGGCACAACAAGCTTAATGATTCCAGTTAAGCGGGACCCGTTGGCATGGAAAGTTTCGTAATCAATGTCGATGGACAAGAAATGATCTTGACTTTGGCCAACAAATCACAACTTGGACAAGACACCGATATGTAACAAAACCTTCATGATTCAAACACATCCGCAATTGACAAAGGCCTTGACTTTGGCCAACAACCAATGCCAACTTTGGATCTTGAGTAAGAATCACTCAACGGAAGGAAAAACGCTTAATATGTTTTTGAGGGTTTTTCGCGTAAATTGGCATCCAATTTATTATCTTTGATTAGGTCTCATCATACACCCTTAAGCATGCTTCTAAAACATCATAAGGCGAAAAAGTAAATTAATAACGATATGCGGATGGATATTTAAACAGATTGTTCCTAGAACAAATCACTCCATTCCTCTCCCCGACTAGAACTATTCTAACTCCTACCCTTTTACAAAATACAATAAAGAAACCTCATATACATTGAGGGGAATAGGTGAGAAGAGAATTACAAGGAGTAAAGAGATTAAAGGTTGGACACGCAGGCCCAATTTAATAAATTCTAAACTTATTACAATTTCCAAAATTGCCATTGCCCTTCTAATATCCATCCGATATACATTATTCATACATCGCATATATGTATTCAATCAAAACATGTTTATTTCAATCAATCTAATCCAATTAATTAATCTTTGATTAATGACCATCCAATGTTCAAACAATGATTTGATTTGCGCGAGTCCAACTCGTTTAAGAATAAATACTTTTGAGTACGTATTCTTGAATTATATCGAACTACAACTTAAATCCAATTTATTTGTATTCAATACTAATTCTAATTTAATTCCAAATTAAATATTTACACTTACATAGTTGCCTTAAAGACTTGGATTCCAAATCCAATCTTGATGGGTCTCAAAGGCCCAATAACATCCAATGTCATTATAATTAAAGTCCAACGGGCTTTTAATTGATTTTTAAGGCATGGGCTTTGGCCATAATGGATCAAACCCAAAATGCCAAGGCCCAATAGGAATCACCCTATTGCCATCAAATCAATTTAGGCCCATTAGGCCCATCAAATTCTTTAAGGGCAAGTGATGTATTTGGACTTCATGGAATTGGTTTTGGCCCAATTGGATCCAATCCAAAAGTCCAAAACCAAACTTGATCAAACCAAGCCCATTAGGCCCAAATACACACTTTTAGCCCAATTCAATTTTAAAGGCATATTATCATAATTATAATATTCCAAATATCACAATTATTTTAATTTAAGTGTATTAGCCATAATTAATTAATTAAACTCAATATTTCCAAAATATCAATTAACTTAATTAATCATGCTTGAACTAATAATTCATGCTTAGCATAAAATCAAGCCAAAACACATCATTGCATGCTTGAGACATATTGAAGCCTAGAATCATCATTTCATGCTCAACATGCACTTTGATTTTAACATGAACATTATAGACATTGATTCTAATCAAATTAAACCAACTATCATCATTTAAACATGCTTCTAAACACATTATTTCATGTTATAAAAAACAAAAAAACTGCAGTGCAAGGACTTCACCCATTCGGTCAAGATATAGTTTCTTTATTTTTTGATTCTTTTGATTTATTTCAAATCTAATCATGCATAACTCTAAGTTATCATGTTATAAACATACTCAAAGCAACAATTTCAAAAAATCATGCTCAAAATATAAAAGCCCCAAATTTTTAGGTTCAAGAACCCTAGAAATTATCATGCGTAAATTAGGCTCATGACACCATTGTTAGTGTTCCTACAACATTCATAGGATCTAATAAGCATGAATAACAATAGATATGATCATTATAAGGTACGGAATAGACTTACAATGAGTGATAGAGCTTTAAAAAATTTGAGAGCAAGATCTCCAAGATCCAAGCTTTTGGATGATTCCAAGCTTTTGAGTAGTTTCCCTATCACCTTTGTTCACTTCCAAAGTGCTAGCTTTTGTTGATTTGAAAACAAATCCAAGAGAGAAGAGATGTGGTAATTTCGGCCAAGCCAAGAGCTTCTAGGGTTTCAAGTTTTGATTTTGTTAAGTGTTACAAAAGTTGTAGAGAAGCCTTTTGTTATTTACCCTTAAGTGAAACCATTTCACCTTTTACCCTAAACTAGGTAGATATTGGTAAATGGTATTCAAAAAGCAAAACAAGGTAGTTGTGTGGTGGGAACACCTACCACACTTGGCTCCAAATATTTGAATTCGAAATTCAAATATCTCTACAAACATTTGCCGCGACTCGGTTCCGTTTAATCCGATTAAACGAACCTACGTCTCGCTAAATAATTAAATCTAATTCAATTAAATAACGATGCCTCGCAAATATATTACGAACGTCGTTCACGAACTAATTCTAAATTAATTCGTCCGTTTGTATTAAAGTCCGACTTTAATCTCGTAATGAAATCCAACATCATTTAATATATCTGATATATTAATTTTAGCCCATTTGAATAAATTAAATAGAAAAATCAAATTTAACTATTAAATTTATTTTACCGATTAATTCCAAATTAATCACGTTCTTTCTCTACTGAACACATTTAATCCCAGATTAAATAAAGCCCATATTAATCCCAGATTAATTTTCTCTCTCTGAATTAATCCCAGATTAATTCTAATTTAAGTCAACTGTCATCGGTGAATCTTTGGGAAGCGACCCAAGAGATCTCTAGATATGTTGGTAGTAAATCCGGTTATCAGACTATCCGATAAAGTGAGTACCTCGTACCACGTGCTTACCGATTTACAAGACATGCTTGGCTTCTAGCAAAGCACCGTGCCTACCCAATTCTCCAGAAATATTCTTACTGGAATATATAATCTATGTCAGGCGTAGAATACCTAGTATCTCCTATTGCGATCCAGTATCAGATGTCACGTGCTAGGCCTGGGGCTGGAATAGTGTCCACCCCGTACGAAGCACATATCGGATATCAAACAACTAGTCTCTTTGAATCGGATAATCATGACCTTGTCACATTATCCCGATGGTTGCAACACAATAGAGAATGAGTTATGAATCCCTGCGTGATCATCATCTCCATATGTCTGGAGTGATACTTCCGTCTTGACATCACATCCAATACACTACGATTCTCGATAAACCCAATAGAGGCGTACACAGAACCTGTTAAAGCCCTGGACGACCAAAACCAAAGTTTACCGATTGTCGCAAGTATTAGCGATGTAAGTCTCAGGTTAAGACCAAATACATCTACCCTGACGCGGACTCCCATAGACACATATACATACTACCAATGGGATTCCGCGGGGTCTATCCAGAGCGAAGCTGTTTTCCGTACCATCGGTAAAACACAACCTCCGATCGCACTTGCATAAATATCATATACTTAAACATATGAGAACTATGCCGTTATGCCCTCACAACGCGCACAAGTGCAATACTAGTCTATTCCGCATTATCGATGTCCAGTCTCGATAATACTACGACTAGGGATATTTAATGATTAAACCTTTATGGATTGATACTGTCTAATATCATCTCAATCCGGAACTAATCATATTGACTTTTACTATTTCTATATCAAAGTAAATAAATTACGAAATGATAAAAGGCAATTTCAATATTACATAGTCAATTTTGTACAAAAACACAATGTCTTTTACAAACAGTGACGCTATGGGTCATAATTGTCTAACAATAACAAGTGTTCCAACTTAACAGAATGATTAAGATGGTTGAAGGATAGTTAAGTAACATAATATAAGCATGAAGAGTTTTGGTAAGGTTGTTGTTGATGAAGAAACTTGACACGTGATGAAATGCTTGTAATGTATATGCTAAATAGAAATTAAAGTATGGGTTTGATTAGATAAAAGGATGGATGAAAGAGTAATGTGTCTCTGTAGTGGATAAGAATTGTACAGCTAATTCAGAATTTTGTGATTATTCGCATGATATACATGTGAGTTGTGGACAGTTTGAGAATTAATGAGGTAAATGTAATTTCATGATTACAGAAAAAGATAAGTTAAGAAAACTTAATGGAACAAAAATATTAAGCTATTGATTGTTTATGCTGTAGTTAGGGCATGATTACTTACTGAGTCATTATGACTCACATCCCAACAGTTTGCAGTTTTGCAGGTCAGTAGCTGTCATATAGAACCAGCAGATGATCGGTGAAGACTTTGAAGACAGTGCATCGCCCCAATTTACAGTCAACAGAGAGTCCCGAGTCCTGGGTCAAGTTATGGGTCCTCACGGCCCTTGTCTTTGTATTTGCTTGTATTTCCTTCGTATGAGTTATGTAATAGTTTTGTTATAGCTTAGTTTTATTTGAGTTCTGGCCGGAGGCCAAGTGATTTATTTCTGTTCATTGGGTTTAGGCCTGAGGCCTTGATGTTGAAATATCGGCCTGAGGCCCGAGATTTGATAATTATGTTGTATCTTGGAGCTGACTATAAGTCAGGTTGCATGATGTTACGAATACATCATGCCGAAATTTCTTTAGAATCAGAGGCTTATGGAGATGGGTTCTCATGTCTCCTGCAGGTAGCATCCTGGCCTAGGCGGGATGTTACACCAAGGCTTAGTTTATTCAGAGGAAAAAGGTTAGGAAAATATATTGGATATATTGGTATATATAAGATATATGTTTCGGACTTGGATGTCCACCTACTGGATCTAGGAATTGGATTAGATCCAATTGATCTTAGAGATCTACCTAGTTAAGTATCATACAATTTGTTGGCCAAAGTCAAGATTGTGTGTTATTTAACAGGATCCTAGCCCACTAGGAAATTAGGTTTCCTGAGTACTCGACAGAGGTTAGAGACTCGCCGAAAAATAGTGGGAGGCACGAATTAAATTTGCAATATTCGTTTAATAACTTACCATAAGGGCTCATATCAAATATCTCGTCAAATAAATTAAAGTATTAGTTGGACTAATATTTAATTATTGTTTTAATTAAATAATTGGACTGTATTCAAACTACTTCATTTATAGTTGATTATATAATTGGATTATATTAATCAATATATTTGAATTTTACCCTTCATTTATAGTTGATTATATATTTGGATTATAGTAATCAATATATTTGAATTTTACCCATCATTTATAGTTGATTATATAATTGGATTATATTAATCAATATATATTTGAGTTTAAACAATAAAATTGTAATTATTTATATAGTTAGACTATAGTAATCATTACATTAGATTGTACCTGAAATCGTTGATTAAATAGTTGGACCATTAGAATCAAGATGAAATTGAAAGATTAATGTTTAAAACATAATCCTAAAGAAAATGTGTTTAAACGACTTTAATTTTCAAATTGGGAATAAAATTTCAGGATGGTCCTGGAAACTAATAAGTTACTTTATTTGATAAAACAACATATTAGGCCTAAGCCCAGAGTTAAGTAAATAGTAGAGCATGATCTTTGGAAGATTCATGTGATGATAACTTTAGTGCTTAATCCATTATGCTTGTCAAAAATACTCTTTAATTTCCTAATCAGAACTAAGGATTAGATCCATAAAGTATGATGAAGAAATTGAAGGATCTTCATAGATCTATTCTTAGATCTTAGAAGTATTAAATTGCAATTAATAACTCTGGGAGAGTTAATGGCCATTCTCAAGGAGACAAAGACAGAGTTTGCAATAAGGCAAGTAGCGCAAAGCGCACCTTACTTCGATATTCTAGAAACCCAAGGCTTGGCCAAAGGCTTCTGGGATATAGAAAAGAGCAAAGGAAAAATCATTACTGTCTTATAGGAAGACAAATGACATATCCCAAGATGTCTGCCTAAACTGTGGCAAATGGGGTCACCGAAGCGTGACTGCCATATGGACAAGGCAGACATTAAGGAATTGAAGACGGGCAAGGCTCTGACTTCAAATAGGTTTGTCATAAACATGTTCACTAATAGTATTAAAATTGGATTTTAGATACTAAAAGTGGTACATAAATATATGTACTGATGTGCAGAATCTGCTTTGAGCAGGATACTGACTTCAGATTGAGATTACTCTGCGAATCGAAAATGGGAGGACAGTCGCTGTTTCAATCGTAGAAACCTAAGTTTAGGAACTACCCTTCGGGTGTGTACTTAAATTAAGAAACTGTTGTAATGTAACTAGTTTGACTAGAAACATTATCTCTATATCGAGTATAACTCGTTGCGAGTATACTTTTATATTCTAGAACACTAAAGTGCTTTATTTTATAAAGATGATATTGAGATAAACACATTAGATGTGAATAACAGAATTTATATTTTGAAAATAAATAAATCTCAAACATATGACATGACAAACTAATAGCTTAAACTGATTTGATCAGAAGAAACTTAATTGTGGCATTGTAGTCTGGGACACAATTAAACAAGACTCGTATATCCGTACTTTTGAAGAATGGGTACTAGGATGGATTTGATTCTATTCAAATGATGTCTACGAATCTAGTTTATTAGGTAAAGTACCTAAAACATTATTTACTTGGTAAAAGTATAAATGCCATCGATCTGTTAGCCCTTGTTCATAGTGACGTAGTGGGCCCATGTCTAGATAGGCTAGAGGTGGATATGGATATTTTGTGACCTTTACGGATGTGGCATCGCGTTATGGTTATGTGTTTCTTTTGAAACATAAATCGGAAACTTTTAGAGTTTCGACACGAAATAGACAAACAGATCGGGGTTAGACCATGATGAAAGTACTTAAGCAATAAGTTTCTCAAATACTTGAAAGAGTATAGTATTCTTTCAATGAGGACTCCTCCCGGAACACGTCAGTTTGACTGTGTGTCCGAATGGAGAAACCAAATTTTGTTGGACATGATAAGGTTAATCATGAGTCGCTCTGAGCTACCATTTTCCTTCAACGGATAAGCATTTAATAGTGCTATACTTATTTTGAATAAGGTTCTATGAAAATCTGTTTGACAGATTTCATATTAGATATGAACAGGAAAGAAACGTGGTTTTCTCATTCCTGTTAATTTGGGAATGCTAAGCATATGTTTGGATGATACCAAACAAGAATCCAAATTGGATAAGTGCCAATTGTAGGTTATCCTAGGGAAACAAAGTATAGTACTCATACAATTTTAATTGTTGCTCGCCATGCGGTTTTCCTAAGAGGAATACCAATATGCAGTGGTAAGTGGGAGGATAGTAAAACTCGATGAAAATCAGAGTAATACTATTCAAGGCACCAAGTCCTTAATGGAACCCAAATAGTTCATCAAGGATGAAACTGTACCAGTAATCTTCTAATACACAAGAACCACGTAGATCGGAGAAAGTCAGAAAACAACTTGGGGTATGGGTTTCTGATCTCACCTCAAAAAGATGTCAATCTTATTGAGGAATATGAACTGACTACGTATGAGGAAGTGATACAAGGTATCGACTCCCTATTATGTTTGGACACTGAAATGGATTCCATGTATATCAACTATGTTTGGACACTAGTTGTTGTACCGCAAGGCATTGTGCCTAATTGTACTATATAAGTCTTCAAGAAAGACATACGCGGATGGCATCATACCAACGTACTAAGCTGGGCTTGTAGCGGAAAGGTATCATTATCAACATTGTGTTGATTATAACGAGATCTTTTACCTGTTGCCACGTTAAATCCATTTGGATAATACTTACTGATGCTGCATGTTTCAATTATGAAATATGGCAGCTGAACGAGAAAATCCCTTTCCTAAAAATGGAACCTTTTGGAGGTTTTTTTAACATCCTGACGATTTTATCGTATCAAAACTAGCAAACAAAGTTTGCAGGTTATTCGATCCATGTTTGGATTGAAGCAAGCATTAGGTTCTTGGAATTATCGTTTTGATGTAATCATAATGGTTTATGATTTAATTCAAAACGACAAATGATTCTTGTGTAAATAAGGAGGTTAGTGGGAGCGCACTGAAAGTGACTGTCCTAAATAATGATGATATGTCATTTTTTGGAAATGATATTCCCATATTACAATCGGTGAAAGCTTGGTTTTCATAAAAAAAATTCTTCGTATAATTCTTGGGAGAAACACCTTTATTCCAGGAATAAAGATCTACTGGTATAAATTTAAAGTTGTTAACACTCTCTGAGAAATCGTACATTGAAAAATGTACGTTACCCGGTGTCTCATACGCTTTGAGCATATAAAGTCACAAACAGGTCAATCCAAGTGATAGTCACTGGATTGATATTAAGAACATTCGTTAGTATCTTAGAGAACTAAGGATGATGTCTTAAACTATGGAGAATGAGAACTTGAAGTGATTGGGATCACTACTGTAAGTTTCCTAACCGATAAAAATAACGGTACTATACAGTTTGAATAACGGAACAGTGAGCTAGAAATCTTCCAAGCAAGATACTATTACCAAATAAACAACAAATGCGGGTTATTGCTGCGGCTGAGGCAGCAATAGAAGCCATTTGGGTTGATAATATATCTAATTAGATTAGATATAGTTCTGTTAGCAGCTGAGCTAGGCGTCAGCACAGGCTAAAGAATTAATGGTCTCATCAACGATCCATATATATAATTTGACTATTCATCTGATTTGTTTGGATCATATATCATGGCAATGTGATGATCGTATAATCATGCAAATCCGCTGACGAAAGTCTTTCCTCAGCAGTTGAGCTAACCGTACATAGTTCAGGTGTAAGACACTCGAGTGACTGGCTATAGGCCAAGTGAGAGATTGTCGGACAATTATGACCCATAGGGTCACTATTTGTACATATAATGGTGTTGTTGTACAAATTAACTATTTGATAATGAGATTGCACTCTTATCATTTGTGATTAGATCACCTAGATGTATAAATGATAGGAGGTCCTTATGATTAGTTCCAGGATTGAGATGATATGAGACAGTATCAGTCCTCGAAGGATTAATCATTAAATATCCCTAGTCATAGTATTATCGAGACTGGACATCGATAATGTGGAATAGACTAGTATTACACTTGTGCGAGTTGTGAGGGCACAATAGCATAGTTCTCATATATATGGGTATTGGATACTCATGCAAGTGTAATAGGAGGTTATGTTTACCGATGGTACGGAAACAGTTTCCTCTGGATAGACCCCTCAGAATTCCATTGGTGGTATAACTACGTGTCTATGGAAGTTCGAAATCAGGGTAGGTGTATTTGGTCTTAACTTGAGACTTGCACCGCTAATACTTGCGACAATCAATATGCTTTGGTTTTGGTCGTCCAGGGCTTTAACCAGTTCTGTGTACGCCTCTGCTTGGTATATTGAGAATCATAGTGTATTCGGTGTAATGTCAAGACGGAAGTATCACTCTAGTCATAGTGGAGATGATGTCACGTAGGATACTGAACTAGTTCTCTTGAGTACTGCAATCATCGGGATGATATGACTAGGTCATGTTCATCCGATTATAGAGACTAGTTACCAGACATCTGACATGTGCTTCGTACGGGGCAGACACAATTCCAGCCCCAGGCCTAGCACGTGACACCTGATATTGGATCGCAATACGCAATATTACATATATTACGACTGACATAGATTATATATTCCAGTAAGAATATTTCTGAAGATTTGGGTAGGCACGGTGTTTTGCTAGAAGCCAACCATGTCTTGTAAATCGGTAAGCACGTGGTACGAGGTACGCATGTATTCGGATAATCCGATGAGCGTATTACTGCCAACATATCCAGGGATCTCTTGGGTCGCTTCCCAAAGATTCACTGATGATAGTTGATTTAAATTAGAATTAATCTGGGATTAATTAGGAGTGAGAAAATTAATCTAGGATTAATTGAGGTATTATTTAATCTGGGATTAAATGTGTTTAGAAGAGAGAGAACGTGATTAATTTAGAATTAATCGGTAGAATAAATTGAATAGTTAAATTTGATTTTTCTATTTAATTTATTCATATGGGCTAAAATTAATATATCGGATATTAATATGAATTGGATTTCATTATGAAATTAAAGTCGGACTTTAATACGAACGAACAAATTAATTTTGAATTAATTCGTAAACGACGTTCGTAATATATATTTACGAGGCATCATTATTTAATTAAATTAGATTTAATTATTTAGCGATGAAAGTTAGTTTAATCGGATTAAACAGATCCGAGCCGGGACAAATGTTCGTAGAGACATTTTGAATTTTGAATTCAAAATGGTGAGGCCCACTTCACACATGTCACACATGTGAAGTGGTGGTTGGAAAGTGGTTGGCATTTATGCCAAAACCACTTACTTTCCAACCATTTGGTTTAGGTGAAACCAAAAACCCCATCTACATGGTTTTGGGTAAAAGGGTAAAACCCTTTAACAAAACCAAAAAACCTTCTCTCTCTCTTTACTTCTAACACTTGGAACAAAAAACACAAACCCTAAGAACACCAAATGAGCGTGAACCTCCACTCTCATCCTTTGATTTTGTTGCAATTTCAAAGGAGCTAGCACTTCAAGGAATCAACCAAGGCGATAGGGAAACTAACTCAAGGGTTGGAATCATCACTCAAAGCTTGGATCTTGGAGATCTCTTCTCAAATTTTTAAAGCTAAAATCCGTTCATTGTAAGTATATTCCGCAACTTATTTTGAATTTATGAACAGTTTTTCATGCTTATTAGATCTTTTGCATGTTCTAGGAACACTAACAGTGCCAAAGCCAAGGCTTAGTTGATTCAGAGGAAAAGCTTAGGCAAATATATTTGATATATTGGCATATATATTGTATTTATGTTTCAGACTTGGAGGTCCACTTACAGGATCTAGGAATTGGATGAGATCCATCCGATGAGCGTATTACTGCCAATATATCCAGGGATCTTTTGGGTCGCTTCTCAAAGATTCACTGATGATAGTTGATTTAAATTAAAATTAATCTGAGATTAATTAAGAGAGAGAAATTAATCTAGGATTAATTGAGGTATTATTTAATCTGGGATTAAATGTGTTCAGAAGAGAGAGAACGCGATTAATTTGGAATTAATCGGTAGAATAAATTTAATAGTTAAATTTGATTTTTCTATTTAATTTATTTGTATGGGCTAAAATTAATATATCGCATATTAATATGAATTGGATTTCATAACGAAATTAAAGTCGGACTTTAATACGAACGAACGAATTAATTTAGAATTAATTCGTAAATGACGTTCGTAATATATATTTGCGAGGCATCGTTATTTAATTAAATTAGATTTAATTATTTAGAGACGAAAGTTAGTTTAATCGGATTAAACAGATCCGAGCCGCGACAAATGTTCGTAGAGACATTTTAAATTTTGAATTCAAAATGGTGGGGTCCACTTCACATATGTCACACATGTGAAGTGGTGGTTGGAAAGTGGTTGGCATTTATGCCAAAACCACTTACTTTCCAACCACTTGGTTTAGGTGAAACCAAAAACCCCATCTACATGGTTTTGGGTAAAAGGGTAAAAAACCCTTTAACAAAACCAAAAAACCTTCTCTCTCTCTTTACTCCTAACACTTGGAACATAAAACACAAACCCTAAGAACACCAAATGGGCGTGAACCTCCACTCTTATCCCTTTGATTTTGTTGCAATTTCAAAGGAGCTAGCACTTCAAGGAATCAACCAAGGTGATAGGGAAACTAACTCAAGGGTTGGAATCATCACTCAAAGCTTGGATCTTGGAGATCTCTTCTCAAATTTTTAAAGCTTAAATTCGTTCATTATAAGTATATTCTGCAACTTATTTTGAATTTATGAACACTTTTTCATGCTTATTAGATCATTGGCATGTTCTAGGAACACTAACAGTGCCAAAGCCAAGGCTTAGTTGATTCAGAGGAAAAGGTTAGGCAAATATATTTGATATATTGGCATATATATTGTATATATGTTTCAGATTTGGAGGTCCATCTACCGGATCTAGGAATTGGATGAGATCCAATTGATCTTAGAGATCTACCTAGTTAAATATCATATAGTTTGTTGGCCAAAGTCAAGGTTGTGTGTTATTTAACGGGATCCTAGCTCACTAGGAAACTAGGTTTCCCGAGTACTCAACAGAGGGTTAGAGGCTCGCCGAAAAATAGTGGGGGCTACTATTGAATTTGCAATTTCGTTCAAATACTTACCAAATACGAGCTTTCAAATTATTTCGTTAATTATAAATATTTATTAGTTGGACTAATATTTTATTATTTTTCTTGTAACAGTTAGACTGTACCCATACATCGTTAATTGAGTAGTTTGACTATTGTAATTAAGATGATAGGAAAGAACAGTGTCCGAGACATCATTATGGGTGATAATGTCTTCAATGACGTGAACTTTTCTGACTGGGAAATGAATCTCATGATTGTCCTGGGATCCGAGAAGTTACTCTATACTATAGAGAGACCTCTTGGGCCTAAGCCCAAACCTGATCAGTTGCTTGAGCTAGATCTTTGGAAGACTCATAGCGATGACAACTCCACTGTTCAGTCAATTATACTTGCTGCTATGACCCAACAATTTCGTCGACAGAACAAGGGATTGGATCCCTATAACATGTTGGCGAAGTTACATGATCTCCATCGATCTAATCTTAGATCGTAAATATATGAGTTACAAAAGAAGCTCTTTCGTGCTCGCATGTCAGAGGGTACTTCTATTGAGCACCATATGTCACAGATGATTGCTGACATCGATCAGCTGACACAGATGGGCATTGTCTTCGAGGCTGAGACTTTGATAGATTTGATCTTACAGTCTCTCCCCCACAGTTGGAGTGGGTTCATCATGAACTACAATATAATGAACCAAGATGATACTCTTAGAGAGTTAATGTCCATACTGAGAGAAGTTGAAAATGAGCTTCTAAAGGGCATGAAGCGCGAGGCGCACTTCGCTTCAACATCTCAGTCTCCAACGGCTTGGCCCAAGGCGACTGAAGGTATCAAGAAGAAGAAGAAGAAGGGCAAGGCCAAATCGTCAAAGACTTCTGGGAAGTCAAGGGACAAATCCTAAGATGTCTGCCTGTAATGTGGGAAACGGGGTCACTGGAAGCATGACTTCCATGAGTATAAGGCTCAGATGAAGGATAAAAAGGCGGGCAAGGCACCGGCTTCAGGTATGTTTGTTATTGAGATAAACATGTCTACTTCTAGTTTTAAAAATTAGATTTTTGATTCTGGTTTTGGTACTCATATATGTACTGATGTACAGGATCTGCAGATTAGCAGGATACTGGCCTCAGGGGAGATTGATCTACACGTTGGAAATGGGACACGAGTCGCCGTTTTGGCCGTTGGCACTTTTGTTTTAGAACTGCCCCTCGGGGCATGTACTTAAAATTTCAAACTATTATTATGTACCTAGTTTGACTAGGAATATTAGCTATGTATCTTGTTTGACCCAATGCGGGTACACTTTTGTATTCTGAAACACTGAGTGTTTTGTTTATAAAGATGATTTTGAGATATGTTCTGCTGATGCTAATAATGGTCTTTATATTTTGAATATAAACAATCTAAAATATATATTATAACAAACAAAAGGCTTAAACTAAGTAACAAAGATGAAACTTATATGTTGTATTGTCGTATGGGACATATTAACAAGACTCGTCTATCCACACTTTCGAAGAGTGGGTACTTGGACGGATTTGATTAAAAATTCATATGACGTCTGCGAATCTTGCTTATTAAGCAAAATGCCTAAATCACCTTTTAGTGGTAAAGGTGTACGTGCCACCGAACTGTTAGCCCTCGTCCATAGTGACGTACGTGGTCCTATGTCTAGCCAGGCTAGAGTGGATATGAATACTTTGTAACCTTTACGGATGATGCATCGCGTTATGGTTATGTGTATCTTATGAGACACAAGTCGGAAACCTTTGAGAAATTCAAAGAGTTTTGACACGAAGTAGAAAAATAGACCGGTAAAAGTATTAAGACATTACGGTCGGACCTGTTGGACAGTTATGACCCATAGCATCACTATTTGTACAGATCATGGTGTTGTTGTACAAATTAACTATGTGACAAAGGAGATTGCACTCTTATCATTTGTGATTAGATCACCTAGATATATAAATGATGAGATGTCCTTATGATTTGTTCCTTGATTGAGAATGATATGAGACAGTATCAATCAACGAAGGATAAATCATTAAATATCCCTAGTCAGAGTATTATCGAGATTGGACATCGGTAATGCGTAAAAGACTAGTATTGCACTTGTGCATGTTGTGAGGGCATAACAGGTATAGTTCTCATATATTTAAGTATTGGATACCTATGCAAGTGCGGTAGGAGGTTGTGTTTTACCGATGGTACGAAAAACAGCTTCGCTCTGGATAGACCTCATCGGAATCCCATTGGTAGTTTGACTATGTGTCTATGGGAGTCCGACATCAGGGTAGGTGTATTTGGTCTTAAACTGAGACTTACACCGCTAATACTTACGACAATTAATATACTTTGGTTGAGGTCGTCCAGGGCTTTAACCGGTTCTGTGTACGCCAATGCTGGGTATATTGAGAATCGTAGAGTATTGGGTGTGATGTCAAGACGGAAGTATCACTCCAGTCATAGTGGAGATGATGTCACACAGGATACGGTATTAGTGCTCTTAAGTGCTGCGCGGCCATCGGGATATTATGACTAGGTCATGTATATCCGATTATAGAGACTAGTTACCAGAAATCCGACAAGTGCTTCGTACGGGGCAGACATAATTCCAGCCCCAGGCCTAGCACGTGATCATCCGATACTGGACAGAAATATGCAATAGTACGTATACTACGCCTGATACAAATCCTTTTTTCCTGTAAGGATATTTTCGAAGAATTGGATAGGCATGGCGCTTTGCTAGAGGCCAACCTTGTCTTGTAATTGGTAAGACGTAGTACGAGGTACTTACGTGTTCGGATAGTCCGACGACCATATTTACTGCCAAGATATCCGGGGATCTCATGGGTCGCTTCCCAGTGATTCACCGACGATGTATGACTCGCACTTTAATTAATCTGGGATTAATTAGAAGATAGAGAAAATTAATCTGGGATTAATTTCGGTGATATTTTATCTAGGATAAAATATCAATAAAAGAGAGATAACGATTAATTTGGAATTAATCGGTAAATTAATATATTTGATATATTAAACGAAATTGGATTTCGACGCGGCATTAAAATTGGATTTTAATTCGGGTGAAAGAATTAATTTAGAATTAATTCTTTAGCGACGTGAATAATAATTATGCTTGGCATGATTATTTAATTAAATTAGATTTAATTACGACGCAACAGAAAAATCGTTAATTTGGAATTATCGAATCCGAGCCCGAGATTATTTGCGAGCGCATTCGCATTTTGAATTCGAGTGCGGCACGCAAATCAAATCAAGCGTCAAATCTTTAGTCGCATCAAGCGTCAAATCACTTGTCACTTTGAGTGATGTGACTTGACATCATGTCACTATATTAAAGTTGATGTGACTTGATGGTTATTGATGTTGGAGTATGGAACACTCAAGGTTATTGTATAAAGTTTAATTTGACTTTTTGAAAGTAAAAATTAAATGAAAATCATTTTATTATTTTTTGGAAAATATATAAAGTGAAATGCTTTATGCTTTAACCTAACCCTAACATATCTCTCATCATTTTTCTCTCCTCAAGTTCACGTCGAATGGGGCAGTGGAATGCCTTGGTTGGCCGAAAATGGTGAGCCATTTTGAGTGGTTTTTGTTGCAAAATACTTGAGAGCTAGCACTTCAATAGTTATACGAAGGTGTTAGGGAAACCCACCCACGAGCCGGGAATCGTTTGACGAAGATTTGAGCTCAAAATATTGAAGCAAAATCTGAAATGGTGGAGTAGTGGATTGCACTGCAAATGGCACCACTTTGAAGGGGAAAATCTTTTTGTTCTTCTTCAAATCATCTCAACCGATCGATGTGAGTATTCCGCTACCTCTTTTGATGTATTCACACTTGTTTATCATGCTTGTTATGATCTTGGGACCTCAAATAAAACCAACAATGGCATCTAGAGCCTAGGTTCAAGCATGAAACTTTTAGGGTTAAAATTTGGGTAAACTTGATTTGAGCATGTTTTGGTTAAATTGTTTGATTGAATATGCTTAATATATGTTTAATTGAAGTTTGATTGGATCAATTTCATGAAAATGGTTTGGAACAATTTTTCCCCAAATATGTTGCCTTGGCCAAATATAATAGGGTTTTTGGAAATCTTGGATTTTTTTATTTTAATTCATTGGATGAGTTGGAATCATGTTGGATAATGTTAATTTGAAATTAATTGGTGTGAATTTTGAATTGAACAAAAATCTCCAAAATTCCTACCTTGGCCGAAAGGTATATGCCCTAGAATGTCTTGGAATTTTGAATATTTAATTCATTGGATGTGTTGGAAATCATTCGGGATGAGTTCTTGATATCAATTGTGAAATTAATTGGATTGAATTCGAATTGGATAAAAAGTCTCTTCTTGGCCGAGACACTTTAAGCATGTAATTGGGTTTGATTTTTCATTAATATGTTGGACATGTGATGATGATGATGAACATGATTAATTGGACTAATTTGATGTTTTGGAAATATTGATTTAGGTGATTAATCATGATATACACTTTAGGTTAATTAAATATGAAATTGGATTTTATGAATTTAATTAATTGGGCCATAAAATTGGATTTGGGCATCTAAAGTTGTAAATGAGCTTATTGGGCTTTGTTTTACAAAGTTGGGTTTAGGCAAATTGGATTGGATCCAATTGGGCCCAAAATCGCTTCCTTGAAGCCCAAATGCGACTTAATGAACCTTTAAAGTTTAATTGGGACTAATGGGCCAAGATTGATTTATGGGCTTATGGGGTAAATCCCAGATTGGACTTTGGTTATTCGGTTTGACCCGAGTTGACCAAAAGTCCACACCTTAAGAAATCAATTAAAAGCCCATTGGACTTGAGTTGAATTGACGTTGGACGTTTAATCGGTCTTTGAGACACGTTACGATTAAATTTGGAATTTAAGTCATAAAAGGTTTATTAT
Source organism: Zanthoxylum bungeanum (assembly GCA_019454045.1). Taxonomy (NCBI): domain Eukaryota; kingdom Viridiplantae; phylum Streptophyta; class Magnoliopsida; order Sapindales; family Rutaceae; genus Zanthoxylum; species Zanthoxylum bungeanum. The sequence goes on along the minus strand of SKCR01019335.1, from coordinate 29,469 downwards.
TAAAGTGTAATATTTAATTTGGAATTAAATAGTGAATAAATATTAAATACATATTAAATTGGATTTAATGTTGTAGTTTAATTTAATTCGAGAATTCGTGCTTTGAGAACTTATTCGCAAAACGAGTTTGACTCGAGCAAAATCAAATCGTTGTTTGAACATTGGATGATCACTAATTATCAGATTAATTAATTTGATTAGATTGATTGATAACATGCTTGTGTGAATACATGGTTGTGATGAATGAATAATGTATATCGGATGGATATTAGTGGGGTGGGGGTAATTTTGGAAATTGTTGTAATAAATTCGATTTATTAAATTGGACCTGTGTGTCCAGCCTTATCACCTCTATTCTCTTTGTATTCTCTTCTCACATATTCCCCTCAATGTAAATGAGGTTTCTTTAGAAGTGTAGTGTAACGGGTAGAAGTAATACAAGTGATAGTTTGAGAAAGAAAGGGAGAGATTTGATCTAGGATCAATGTGTTAAGTATCCATCTGCATATCATTATTATTTATTTACATATGCGCTTTATTATGTGTTTAGAATGCATGTTTAAGGGTGTATAATGATGAGACCTTAACAAAGATAATAAATTGGTAGCCAATTTGCACGCGAAAAACCCTCATCAAATATCAAGCATTTTTCCTTCCATTGAGTGATTCTTACTCAAGATCCGAGATTGGCATTGGGTTGTTGGCCAAAGTCAAGCCCTTTGTCCGTCGAAGATGTGTTTGAATCACGATAGTTTTGTTCTATATTGGTGTCTTGTCCAAGTTGTGGTTTGTTGGCCAAAGTCAAGACCACTTCTTGTCCATCGACATTGATTACGAAGCTTTCCATGGTCAATGGGTCGCGCTTGACTGGGATCATTAAGCTTGTTGTGCCAAAGCCAAGGCTTAGTTGATTCAGAGGAAAAAGGTTAGGCAATACATTGGATGTATTGGTATATATAAAATATATGTTTAGGATTTGGATATCCGCCTACTGGATCTAGGAATTGGATTGGATCCAATTGATCTTTGAGATCTACCTAGTTAAATACCATACAATTTGTTGGCCAAAGTCAAGATTGTGTGTTATTTAACGGGATCCTAGCCCACTAGGAAACACGGTTTCCCGAGTACTCGACAGAGGGTTAGAGGCTCACCAAAAAATAGTGGGAGGCAAGAATTGAATTTGCAATATTCGTTTAATTACTTGCCATACGCGCCCAAACAAATATCATTCGTCGTTACAAAATTAAATGTTAGTTGGACTAATATTTAAATTGTTGTTTTAATAAATAGTTGGACTATATTCAAATCATTCAATTATAGTTGACTTTATAATTGTATTATAGTAATCAATATAATTGATTTTTTAATCTATGAAAATTATAGTTGATTAAATAATTGGACTATTGTAATCATTATAATAAATAGTACCTGAATCGTTGATTAAATAGTTGGACTATTAGAATCAAGATATAAAGAAAAAAAAATTGAAAGATTGACGTTTAATACATTATCCTAGGGAAAATGTATTTAAATGGTTTAATTTTCAAATTGGGAATAATTTCAAGATGGTCCTAGAAATAAATAATAAGTTACTTTATTTGAAAAAATAACCTATTATGCCTAAGCCATGAATTAAGCAAATAAGTGGAGCATAATCTTTGGAAGATTTATGTGATGATGACTTAAAGTGCTTAATTCATTATACTTGTCATAAATCTATGTTTAGATTTAAGTAGTATTAAAATTGCAATTAATAATTCTTGGAGAATTAATGACTAATATTGAGGAGATAAAGTCAAATTGTGCAATTAGGTAAGTAGCGCAAGGCGTACCTTACATCAATATTATAGAAACCCAAGGCTTGGCCAAAGGCTTCTGAAATATTGGAAAGGGCAAAGGCAAAATCATTATAATCTTTTGGAAAGATAAAAGGACATATCCCAAAGTGACTGCAGTCAGGATATGGCAGACACGAAGGAATTAAAGAAAGGGCAAGGCTCTGACTTTAAATAAATTTGTCAAAATTATGTTCACTACTAGTATTAAAATTGGATTTTAAAATACTTAGTGTGGTACATAAAATATATGTATTGATTCTCAGAATCTGTTGTGAGCAGGATACTGACTTAAAGTTGAGATTAATCTGCGAATGAGAAACGAGACGAAAGTCGCTGTTTCGACAGTAGAATCCTAAGTTTAGGAACTACCTTTCGGGTGTGTACTTAAATTAGGAACTGTTATAATGTAACTAGTTTGACTAGAAACATTATCTTTATATCAGTGTTTAATCCATTGTGGATAAACCTTTACATTCTAGAACACTAAAGTGTTTCATTATATAAAGATGATATTGAGATAAACGCATTAGATGTGAATAACAGTATTTATATTTTGAATATGAATAAATCTCAAACATATAATATGAAAGATAAATAGCTCAAACTGATTTGATCAGTAGAGACTTATTTGTGGCATTGTTTTCTGGGACACAATTAAATGAGACTCGTATATCCACACTTTTGAAGAGTGGGTACTAGGACTGATTTGACTAATCAAATAAAGTATACGAATCTAATTTATTAGATAAAGTACCTAAAATACTATTTACTTGGTAATAGTGTAAGTGTTATCGATCTATTAACACTATTCATGGTGAAGTAAGTGGACCAATGTCTAGCTAGGCTAGATGTGAATATAAATATTTCGTGACCTTAACGGATGTGGCATCACGTTATGGTTATGTGTTTCTTTTGAAGAACACAAATCGGAAACTTTTGGAGTTTCGACGCGAAATAGACAGACAGATCGGTTGTAGTATTATACCGTCTCGGTAAGACCGTAATGGAAAAAACATGAGCAATAAGTTTCATAAATAATTGATAAGAGTATAGTATTCTTTCAAATGAGGACTCCTCCCGAGACACGTCAGTTTGACGGTGTGTCCGAAAAGAAAAACTGAATTTGGTTAGACATGATAAGGTCTATCATGAGTCGCTCTGAGCTACCATTTCCTTCAACGGATATGCATTAACAGTGCAAAACTTATTTAGAATAAAGTTCCATAAATAATCTGTTTAACAGAATTCATATTAAATATGAACGGAAAAGAAACAGGGTTTCACACTCCTGAAAATTTGGGAATGCTGGGCATACGTTTGGATGATACCAAACTAGAACCCAAATTGGATAAGTGCCAATTATAGGTTGTCCTAGGGAAAACCATAAGTATAGTACTTATAAATCTCACGAGAGAACAATGTTATTGTTGCTCACCATACGGTTTTCCTAAGAGGAATACCGATATGCAGGGGTAAGTGGGAGGATGGTATAACTCGATGAAAATCGGAGTAAAACTATTCTAGGCACGAAGTCCTTAATGGAACACAAATAGTTCATCAAGGATGAAACTGTACCAGTAATCTTCGAATACACAAGAACCGCGCAGATCGAGGAGAATCAGAAAATAACCTGGGGTATTAGTTTCTGATCTCACCTCATTAAGATGTCAATCTTGTTGAGGTATACCAACCGACTATGTTTGAGGAAGTGATACAAGGTATCGACTCCCTTTATGGCAAAGTGCCATGAGTCCAAAATGGATTCCATGTATAACAACTATGTTTGGATACTAGTTAATATACCGCAAGGCATTGTGCCTATTGGTACTGTATAAGTCTTTAAGGAAGACATACATGGATGGCAACATACCAACGTACAAAGCTAGGCATGTGACGGAAAGGTATCATTATCAATATTGTGTTGATTACGGTTCAACCTCTTACCTATTGTCATGGAAAATCCATTTGGATAATGCTCGCTGTAGCTGCACGTTTCATTTATGAAATCTGTCAGTTAAAGATCAAAATCGCTTTCCATGAACGGAAACCTTTTGGAGGATGTTTATAACATCCTGACGATTTTGTCATACTAAAACCAACAAATAAGGTTTGCAGGTTATTCGATCCATGTTTGGATTGAAGCAAGCATTAGGTTCTTGGAACTAACGTTTTGATGTAATCATAATGGTGTATGATTTAGTTCAAAACGAAAATGATTCTTATGTATATAAGAAGATTAGTGGGAGCGCACTGACAATGAATGTCCTGTATAAAATAATGATAATATATGTCATTTCTTGGAAATGATATTCCCATAAAATAATCGGTGAAAGCCTGGCTTTCGAGAAAATTCTCCGTAGAATTCTTGGGAGTAGCAACCTTTATTCTAGGAATAAAGATCTACTGGGATAGACTAAGTTGTTAAAACTCTGCGAGAACTCGTACATTGAAAAATGTACGTGACTTGGTGTCTCATACGCTTTGAGCATATGGATTCACAATCAGACCAATCCAAGTGATAGTCACTGGATTGAAGTTAAGAACATACTTAGTATCTTAGAGAACTAAGGATGCTGTCTTAATCTATGGAGAATGAGAACTCGAGTGACTGGGATAACTAATGCAAGTTTCCTAAACCGATGAAACGACTAAAAGTCACAAACGGTACTATACAGTTTGAATAACGGAACAGTGAGCTGGAAATCTTCCTAGCAAGATATTGTTACCGAATAAACAACAAAAGCGGGTAATTGCTACAGCTGAGGCAGCAATAGAAGCCATCTGGGTCAATTACAAATCTAATTAGATTAGATACAGTTCTGTTAGCAGCTGAGCTAGGCGTCAGCACAGGCTAAAGAATTAATGGTCTCATCAACGATTCAGATACATACTTCGACTATTATCTGATTCGTTCGGATCATATATCGTGACGATGTGATGATCGTATAAATCACATCAGATGATAATCATACAAATCCGCTAACGAAAGCTTTTCTCAGCAATTTGAGCCAACACTCGAGTGACTGGCTATAGGCCAAGTGGGAGATTGTTGGACAGTTATGACCCATAGCGTCACTATTTGTATAGATCATGGTGTTGTTGTACAAATTAACTATGTGACAAAGGAGATTGCACTCTTATCATTTGTGATTAGATCACCTAGATATATAAATGATGAGAGGTCCTTATGATTTGTTCCTTGATTGAGAATGATATGAGACAGTATCAATCAACGAAGGATAAATCATTAAATATCCCTAGTCAAAGTATTATCGAGATTGGACATCGGTAATGCGTAAAAGATTAGTATTGCACTTGTGCACGTTGTGAGGGCATAACAAGCATAGTTCTCATATATTTAAGTATTGGATACTTATGCAAGTGCGGTAGGAGGTTGTGTCTTACCGATGGAACGGAAAACAGCTTCGCTCTAGATAGACCCCCTCGGAATCCCATTGGTAGTTTGACTATGTGTCTGTGGGAGTCCGACATCAGGGTCGGTGTATTTGGTCTTAACCTGAGACTTGCACCGCTAATACTTACGACAATCAATATACTTTGGTTGAGGCCGTGCATGGCTTTAACCGGTCCTGTGTACACCAATGCTGGGTATATTGAGAATCGTAGAGTATTGGGTGTGATGTCAAGACGGAAGTATCACTCCGGTCATAGTGGAGATGATGTCACACAGGATACGATATTAGTGCTCTTAAGTGCTGCGCGGCCATCAGACAAGTGCTTCGTACGGGGCAGACACAATTCCAGCCCCAAGCCTAGCACGTGATCATCCGATACTGGACAGAAATACGCAATAGTACGTATACTACGCCTGATATAGATCATTTATTCCTGTAAGGATATTTCCGGAGAATTGGGTAGGCATGGCGCTTTGCTAGAGGCCAACCTTGTCTTGTAAATCGGTAAGACGTAGTACGAGGTACTTAGTGTTCGGATAGTCCGACGATCGTATTTACTGCCAACATATCCGGGGATCTCATGGGTCGCTTCCCAATGATTCACCTATGATGTATGACTCGCACTTTAATTAATCTGGGATTAATTAGAAGATAGAGAAAATTAATCTATGATTAATTTCGGAGATATTTTATCTAGGATAAAATATCAATAAAAGAGATATAACGATTAATTTGGAATTAATCGGTAAATTAATATTTTTGATATATTAAACGAAATTGGATTTCGACGCGGAATTAAAATTGGATTTTAATTCGGGCGAAAGAATTAATTTAGAATTAATTCGTTAGCGACGTGAATAATAATTATGCTTGGCATGATTATTTAATTAAATTAGATTTAATTACGATGCAACGGAAAAATCGTTAATTTGGAATTATCGAATCCGAGCCCGAGATTATTTGCGAGCGTATTCGTATTTCGAATTCGAGTGCGGCACGCAAATCAAATCAAGCGTCAAATCTTTAGTCGCATCAAGCGTCAAATCACTTGTCACTTTGAGTGATGTGACTTGACATCATGTCACTTTATTAAAGTTGATGTGACTTGATGGATATTGATGTTGGAGTTTGGAACACTCAAGGTTATTGTATAAAGTTTAATTTGACTTTTTGAAAGTAAAAATTAAATGAAAATCATTTTATTATTTTTTGGAAAATATATAAAGTGAAATGCTTTATGCTTTAACCTAACCCTAACATATCTCTCATCATTTTTCTCTCCTCAAGTTCACGCCCAAGGGGCAGTGGACTGCCTTGGTTGGCCGAAAATGGTGAGCCATTTTGAGTGGTTTTTGTTGCAAAATACTTGAGAGCTAGCACTCAAAGAGTTATACGAAGGTGTTAGGGAAACCCACCCACGAGCCGGTAATCGTTTGACGAAGATTCGAGCTCAAAATATTCAAGCAAAATCTGAAATGGTGGAGCAGTGGACTGCACTGCAAATGGCGCCACTTTGAAGGGGAAAATCTTTTGGTTCTTCTTCAAATCATCTCAAACGATCGATGTGAGTATTCTGCTACCTCCTCTGATGTATTCACACTTGTTTATCATGCTTGTTATGATCTTGGGACCTCAAATAAAACTAACAGGACTGTGGTGGAGAATACTTAAGAAATGAGTTTTTTGACTACTTGAAAGAGTATGGTATTCTTTTACAGTGGACTCCTCTCGGAACACCTCAATTAAATGGTGTGTCCGAACGGAGAAACCGAACTTTATTGGATATGGTAAGGTTTATGATGAGTCACACAGTGCAACCTATTTCCTTTTGGGGATATGCATTGAACATTGCAATACTTATTTCGAATAAGGTTTCGTCAAAGTCTGTTCAACATACTCCGTATAAGATATGGACATGAAAGAAACTGGGTTTCTCATTCCTGAAGATTTGGAGATGCTGGGCATACGTTAAACGTTTGGAAGGTACCAAACTCGGACCCAAATTGGATAAATGCCTATTTATAGGTTATCCTAGGGAAACCAAAGGATATTACTTTTACAACCCACAAGAGAACAAAGTATTTGTTGCTCTACATGCAGTTTTCCTTGAGAGGGAATTTCTTAATGCAGTGGTTAGTGGGAGGAAAGTAGAACTCGATGAAAATTGAAGTGATACTGTTCCGGCACAGAATCCTTAACAGAACAGCTCTTCAGGGATGAAACTATACCACAACCTTCGAATACACAAGAACCGTGTAGGTCACAGAGAGTTAGAAACCAACCTGAGAGGTATGGGTTTCTGATCTTACCTCATGTGGATGTCAATCTTATTGAGGAAGACAAACCAGCTACGTATGAGGAAGCGATACAAGATATCGACTCCACTTTATGGCAAGAAACCATGAAGTCCGAAATGGATTCCATGTACACAAACCAAGTTTGGACACTGGTAATGCACCAGAAGGCGTAAAGCCTATTGGTTGTAAGTGGATCTTCATGAAGAAGACTAACATGGATGGCAACATGTAAACGTACAAAGCTAGGCTTGTAGCGAAAGGGTATCGTCAATGACATGGTGTTGATTATGATGAAACTTTTTCACCAGTTACTATGATTAAATCCATTCGGATTATGCTTGCTATTGCTGCATATTTCGATTACGAGATATGACAGATGGACGTCAAAATCGCTTTCCTTAACGGAAACTTTTTGGAGGATGTTTATATGCAACAGCCTGACGGTTTTGTCGCACCAAAACTTGCAAACAAGGTTTGTAACTTAAATCGATCCATTTATGGATTGAAGCAAGCATCGCATTCTTGGAATCAGCGTTTTGATGAGATCATCAAAAAATATGATTTCATTCAAAACGAGGATGACCATTGTGTATATAAGAAGGTTAGTGGAAGCGCACTGACATTCATTGTCCTTTATGTTGATGATGTATTGCTTATAGGCAATGACATTCCCATGCTACAATCGGTGAAAGCGTGGCTTTCATTAAAATTCTACATGAAAGATCTGGGAGAAGCAGCCTATATTCTAGGAATAAAGATCTACAGGGATACATCTAGAAAGTTGCTTGGACTCTCCCAGAGCACGTACATTGACAAAGTGTTGAAGTGATTCAACATGGATCAGTCCACGATAGGATTGTTGCCAGTGTCACATAGCGTCACTCTATCTAAGGACATGTGTCCTAAAACTCAAGATGAGAGAGACAACATGAGTTGGATCCCGTTCGCTTCGGCAGTCGGATCGATAGTGTATGCCACGATATGTACGCGACTTGATGTCTCGTATGCTTTGAGCATGTGTAGTCGCTATCAGGCCGATCCCGGTGATGGCTACTGGATGGGGGTTAAGAATATCCTTAAGTATCTTAGACGAACTAAGGATGCATTCTTAATCTATGGAGATGGAGAACTTGAGGTAACTGGGTATGGGACACAGAAACTGGGCGACGCATGTTGTTTTAGGCTCGCGGCCTAGCAGGAGTACGGAGTAGCCCGCGGGGGACTAAACTGGAGAATAATGGAGTCGCCACCCCCGGTGTGAACTGGGAAAATAAGATTTAAGGCCGCACTCACCCCTCGCAAGGGAAGACCTCAAACCATTGGTTCAGAATGGTCCCTTACTTATGTTACTTGTAATATAATGATTTGTGCAATAGTTTAATCGAATCTAGCAATATGTATTCCTAAAGGCATTTTTTTTCTACGTTCGCATGCTTCGAAAGTAAGTTAAAATAGCGACAAACATACAACTTCGTAGGCATATTGTATTCATGAAAACACAAGCACACCATAATCACACAAACACACATAAGAGCGAATCAAATAATGGCGAACATGTAATTTCATACATATATCATGCTTATACACGCGGAAACATTAACAAATAGCCATTACATATTCATGTGTGAATAAAAGAGTCAACTAAGTACATAATGCAAAAAGACAATTAAGGAGGCAATTAGGCATTAAAGTAAGCATGCTATGGTGTGATGTGAAAGAAGATGACTAATATTGACACAAACACACACGTGGGCACTTTTCTCAAGTGGTATGTGGAATTGTATCCCAAGTACAGACCGCGCTACCGTCCATTCGGAATCGGCAACAGAATTTACGTCTGGGTTTCCATCCGATATACCAAGAGCGATAATACCCGAATGCTATCATAACATGGATACATAAATGATAATATATCAAGCCAATACATAAGTAAATGATGCAACCAATGGAATAAAAGCGCGGTAAATACCATGGTAAAGTAGTCTTTTAGGCTTTTCTTCCCCCAAATGGAGAACCTTTCATCCAACATAATAAGCCCATGCGCTTTTCATTACAACACATGTGAAAACAAAGATGACTATATGGGACTTCATAGTGCATATATGAGTGAAGCAATGACGTGCAAAAGGATAAATGACATAAGGAGAGGCGCGGCGAAGCATCGTAGCAAGGCTTTTAACCCCTCAACATAGAGAACCTTTGATTCCACTTACTAAGCCCATGCGCAATTGACATAATGCATATATAAGAAGTAAAGACAATGATATCGGACTTCGTTTATCCGATTGAGCATATTTCACATCCAATCGAATATACCTCATCCAGCACGGCGAAGCATCGTGGTAAAGGATTTTAACCCCTTTAATTAGAGGACCTTTCATCGCACTTACTAAGCCCATGCGCAATTAACACAATACATATATATGAAACAAAAGTAAATACAAAGAAATCGGATTTCGTATACCGGATTGAACATATCTCACATCCAATCGAATATACATCGTCCGGCACGGCGAAGAATCGTGGTAAAGGATTTTAACCTCTTCAATTAGCGAACCTTTAATCGCACTTACTAAGCCCACGCTTTTCTCATCATTACATAAATAAATAACATGCAGAAATTTAAATGACGGAATAATTAAACAACTCAAAATAACAAAATATGTGCCATTTTCTCGAGTGGTACATGGAATTGTATCCCGAGTACAGATCATACTACCGTCCATTCGGAATCGGCTATGAAATTTACGTTCGGGTTTCCATCCTATATACCATAAGAGGCGACACATTTTCCATTTTAATCAAGGGCCACAACACACATCATATTCATAATACATGCATATTTATCTACTCAAGGGCCACAACATACATTTTAACATAATAATCATGCGAACAAAACTCAATAAATAATAAAGATAAAACTGAAAACAAGTGTAAAAAATACCGTAAGGTCTAACCTTTTTGCCGACTTTCGGACTTGCGTTTCACGGAGATCGGAAGGGTTACAGCTCCTCAACTTTTCCGGTTCACTGGTTTAGCATCTTAGCTCACTGTTTTGCTGTTTTTCTGTTTTGCTTGCTGTTTGGCCTCCGTTTTGTTGCTGTTTTCTCTGTATTTTCTGGTCACTTTCTGGACAATTTCGGGGACTGTTTTGGGGTGTTTTTGTCTCGGTTTAAAGTGAAGATTTTTGGACTGTTTAAGGACTGTTTTCAGGGTACAGTTTTGGTGGTCATGGGACTGTTTTAGGGGCTAACTTGCGGTGGTTAATAGAGGGCAGTTCTGTTATTACTTTTACCGATTGATTTATTGTCTGTTTCGGTCAATGTTGGTTCATTGTTGGACTGGACGTGTGGCTAAGATTGAAGCAACGTGTTTTTGTGGGGGGTTGATGAATGGCGTGTGTTTTGGGGGCTGTGTACGTGAGTCTTTGAGGGAGTGGCATGTAGGTGTTAGCTATGTTGAAGGCTAGGCGTGAGTGAGTGAAGTTGAAAGGAGCTGTGTTGGCATTTGGAGGGCTGGACGTGCGCTTATGGGAGTGTGAAGGTGGCGTTGAAGGGTGAAGACAAGGGGCAGCAACGTGAACGTGCGTGAGGCACGTTGGGGCTAATGGCAGTGTGAGGGCAATGGCAGGTGTTTTAGCCCTGAAGGTTAATGCGTGCAGGGTTATGAACGTGGCTCCTTTTATTGAAACGGCAGGGGCGTGTCTGTTTATTGCATGGCTGGTTTGTGAAACAACATGTTTTTCTTATTTGTAATTGTCGTGTGAGAGAGAGATATGTCTGCTAGGGTTGCGAAGGGTGGTGAAGGGTTCTTTTTATAGGCAAATGAGCGGAGGCTTTCCTTATTCAAATAGGATAGAATCTCCATTGATGGTGACATTTATTCTAATTGGTATCTCATAAGGAATAGATCTCCTAATTTAGGATGGTGATTGGATTTGATTTAGTAAGGAACTTGATTTGATTTTTCTTAATTGGGGAGGGATTTTACTAGATTTAAGCATGTGTTAAATGTGCATCTACCTAATTAGGAGAGTGATGGGCGTGAATGAGGCTTCATGGGCGTGGGCTTTGGTCTTTTGGGTAGGCTTGGGTATTTTAGTTTGGTTTATGTGTAAGTAAGTGGTTTATGGGCCGAGGATGAGCTTTGAAACGGAAGTCCAACAAGCAACCGAGGTCAAACAACTAGATTAAATCCAACAAAAATTCCAGTTTTCCAACTTTACCCTTCCAACGTCCGTTTCTCGTGACTTTAACAACTAAAGAGATAGTACCCATATACGAGTGTGTAGTTACTATCAGGCCGATCCAAGTGATGGTCACTGGATGGTGGTTAAGAATATCCTTAAGTATCTTAGACGAACTAAGGATGCTTTCTTAATATATGGAGATGGAGAACTTGAGGAACTTGATATACAGATGCAAGTTTCCAAACCGACAAAGACGACTGTAAGTCTCAATTCTGGTACATATTTTGTTTGAATAACGGAGCAGTAAATTGGAAATCTTCCAAGCAATAGACTGTTGCCGATTCAACAACAGAAGCGGAGTATATTACTGCAGCTGAAGCAGTAAAAGAGGAAGTTTGGATCCGAAAATTCCTAATTGGATTAGGAGTAGTTCCTTTAGCAGCTGAGCCCGTTCCATTGTATTGTGACAATAACGGGGCTATAGCGCAGGCTAAGGAACCGTGGTCTCATCAACGATCCAAGCAAGTTCTTCAACATTTCCATCTGATTCATGAGATCATACATCATGGCGATGTGAAGAACGAGAAGGTCGCATCAGATGACAACCTTGCAGATCCATTGACAAAAGCTATCCCTCAGCAAAAATTTGAGCGACATGTACATAGTTCAGGTGTTAGATGCTTGAGTGACTAGCTATAGGCCAAGTGGGAGATTGTTGGACAGTTATGACCTATAGCGTCACTATTTTTAAAAGACATTGTGGTTTTTGTACAAATTAGCTATGTAGCAATGAAATTGACTTTTATCATTTTGTAATTTTTTTACTTGGATATATAAATGGTAAAAGTCCTTACGATTAGTTTCGGATTGATAAGATATGAGACAGTATCAATCCATAACGGTTTAATCATTAAAACATCCCTACTCGTAGTATTATCGAGACTGGACATCGATAATACGGAATAGACTAGTATTGCACTTGTGCGTGTTATGGAAGCGTAACATCATAGTTCTCATATATTTAAGTATAGGATACTTATGCAAGTGCGGTAGGAGCTTGTGTTTACCGATGGTACGGAAACAGCTTTGCTATGGACGGACCTCGTGGAATCCCATTGGTTGTATGATTTGTTTATGGGAATCCGCATCAGGGTAGTTTTATTTGGTCTTAACTTGAGACTTGCATCGCTAGTACTTGCGACAATCAATACGCTTTGGTTTTGATCTTCCAGTACTTTAACAGGTTCTATGTACGCCTCTTCTGGGTTTATTGAGAATCATAGTGTATTGGGTGTGATGTCGAGACGGAAGTATCACTTCAGTCATATGGAGATGATGATCACGCAGGGATACAGAACTGGTTCTCTAATGTGTTGCAACTATCGGGAAAATATTGTTGGGTTTCTATTAAGTCCCAAGGATCATAATGAAGCATGGAAACACATGTGAATACACAAAGGAGAATGGCGAAATCATACTCACAATGATCGGATTGGATGCGACGAAGAAAATTCTTTTTCCTCATTGTTGATGAAGCTTTCGGCCAAGGGTGTGTTTGGACTCCATCTTCATCTTCAAGCTCCAATCTTTATCAATGGTGATTCCAAGATCACAAGTAGGTTTCCCTATCACCTCTTATGCCTCTTTGTGTGCTAGCACTTTGATGATTTGCCACAAATCATCCTCATTTTCCTTGATCCATTCGGCCAAGCCAAAGAAAATAAGAAGAAAATGGCTTTAAAAGCCAAAAGGGAGAGAAGAATAAAAAGGCCTCCATGGCCGAATCTATGAGAGGGAGAGATGGTTTTTGGAATAAAGTGTATCTAATAAACTTTATTTAATTTCAAAAATCAAAATAAAACATTTACAAATTATTAAAATAACAATATATGTCATTCAAGCTTTCAAAAAGCTTTCCAACCACTTTCATCAATTCACATCACTCATGAATAGTGACTGGTGTCAATCACTCAAAGTGAAAGACATCTATCATTTGATTGACGAATGATGTGACGCTAGATGTGACTTACGATTTGACGCTTGATATGATTTACTTGCCGCACTCGAATTCAAAATGCGAATGCGCTCGCAAAAATTCCCGGGCTCGGGTTCGTTAATTCTGAATTAATAAATTTTCTGTTGCGTCGTAATTAAATCTAATTTAATTAAATAATAATGCCAAGCAAAATTACTATTCGCGTCGCTTACGAATTAATTCTAAATTAACTCATTTGCCCGAATTAAAATCTGATTTTAATTCTACGTCGAAATCCAAAATGTGTTTAATATATCGAATCTATTAATTTATCGATTAATTCCAAATTAATCATTCTCTCTCTTTAAATAATATTATATCCCAGATAAAATATCTCCGTAATTAATCCTAGATTAATTTTCTATCTCTTCTAATTAATCCCATATTAATGAAGTGCGAGTCATACATCATCGGTGAAACTTCGGGAAGTGACCCATGAGATCCCCGGATATGTTGGCAGTAAATACGGTTATCGGATTATCCGAATATGTACGTACCTAGTATTACGTTTTTACCGATTTACAAGATAAGGTTGGCTTCTAGCAAAGCGTCATGCCTACCCAATTCTCCATATACATGCTTACAGGAATAAGCAATCTATATCAGGCAGGAGTAGTATACGTAGTATCTGTGTATGTCGATCCAGTATCGGACGGTCACGTGCAATGCCTGGGGCTGGAATTGTGTCTACCCCGTACGAAGCACATATCGGATGTCTGGTAACTAGTCCCTATAATCGGATATACATGACCTTGTCATAATATCCCGATAGCTGCAGCATATAAGAGAACAAGTTCCGTATCCTAATACTAAGACTAGGGATATTTAATGATTAAACCTTCGTGGATTGATACTGTCTCATATCATCTCAATCCAGGAACTAATCATAAGGACCTTTCATCATTTATGCATCTAGGTGATCTAATCACAAATGATTAAAAGAGCAATTTCCTTGTCACATAGTTAATTTTTACAACAACACCATGATCTATACAAATATTGACGCTATGGGTCATAATTGTCCAACAATCTCCCTCTTCTCCTATAGCCAGTCACTCAGGTACTATACACCTGAACAATGTACGGGTGGCTAATCATCTGCGGATTTAAAAGGTTATCATCTGATGCGATTTATTCGATCATCACATCGCCACGATGTATGATATGACGAATCAGGTGAAAACAGTTTAAAGTTTATATCTGGATCATTGATGAGACCATTAATTATTTAGCCTGTGCTGTGGCCTAGCTCAGCTGCTAATATAACCACATCTAATCTAATTAGATTTATTTTAGATCCATGATTCTACTATTGCTGCGACAGTCACAGTAAAGTTCTGCTTTTGTTGTTTATTCACTAACAGTATCTTGCATGGAAGATTTCCAGCTCACTGTTCCGTTATTCAAACTTTATAGTAACAATATTACGACTTACAGTCGTTTTTATCGGTTAGGAAACTTACAGCAGTGAACCCAGTCATTTCAAGTTCTCCTTCTCCATAGCTTAAGACAGGATCCTTAGTTCATCTAAGATACTTAAGGATGTTCTTAACATCAATCCAGTGACTATCACTTGGATTGGCTTGATCGTGAATCCATATGCTCAAACTATATGAGACATCAGGTCAAGTATATTTTTCAATGTACGAGTTCTCATAGAGTGCCAACAACCTTTAGATCTATCCCAGTAGATTTTTATTCCTAGAATAAAAGGTTGTTACTCCCAAGAATTCTATGGAGAATCTTTCATGAAAGTAAAGCTTTCACCGATTGTTATATGGGAATATCATTTCCAAGAAATGACATATCATCATTATTAGGACATTCACTGTCAGCGCGCTCACACTAACCTCCTTATATACACAAGAATCTTTTCGTTTTGAATTAAATCATACACCATTATGATTACATCAATAACGATATAGTTCCAAGAACGTAATGCTTACTTCAATCCATATATGGATAGAATAACTTGAGAACCTTGTTTGCTCGTTTTGGTACGACAAAACCGTCAGGATGTTATAAACATCCTCCAAAAGGTTTCCTTTTAAGGAAAGTGATTTTGACGTTCAGCTGCCATATTTCATGAAAGAAACATGCAGTATCAGCAAGCATTATCCAAATGGATTTACCGTGGCAACAAGTAAAATGTTTCATCGTAATCGACACAATGTTGATAACGATACCTTTTCGCTACAAGCCCAGCTTAGTAAGTTGTATGTTGCCTTCCATGTATGTCTTCCTTGAAGACTTATATAGTGCCAATAGGCACAATGCCTTGCGGTACATCAACTAGTATACAAAAATAGTTGGTATACATGGAATCCATTTCGGACTTTATGGCACTTTGCCATAATAGGGAGTCGATACCTTGTATCACTTCCTCATACGTAGTCAGTTTGTATTCCTCAATAAGATTGACATCTTTACGAGGTGAGATCAGAAACCCATACCCCAGGTTGTTTTCTGACTCTGCCCGACCTACGCGGTTCTTGTGTATTCGAAGATTACTGGTACAGTTTCTGTAGGAGTTTTTTCAAGGTCCCAAGATCAAAACTCAAGCATGAATATCAAGTGAATACAACGACGGAAGTGCGGAATACTTACATCGAGCGGTTGAGCGACGATTTGGGCAACAAAATTCTGATTTTCTTCACTGTTTGGGCGTGCAGTGGGCTGCTGTGAACAGTGATGTGTGCCCCTTCACTTCAAGTTTTGAAGCTCCAAGCTTCACCGAATGGATTCCCGGCTCATGGGTTAACTTCCATATCACCTTCGCATTGAACTCGGAGTGTGCTAGCACTCTTGTTTTGCCACAAAACACACTTGCTTCCCTTGATTTGTTGGATAAAATACGGCAGTTCACTGCCAAGAAAGAACAACAAAACCGTGAAGAGAGGAGAGGAGAAGAAGAGGAGAGAGAGGAGGGAAAATGAAGTCAATGGTGTATTTCGGTTTTCTTTTGCTTTTTGTATCAAATACCAAATGAATTTCATTTAAAATTCATTTCAAAGTAATTTGACTTTAAATGTCAAGTACACACATCACTTTCAATCAACAAGTCACATCACATCACTTTTCAAACATCAATCAATCCAATCAATTGTCACATCACTCAAAGTGACATGATTGACGCTTGATGTGACGCTAGATGCGACTAGCGATTTGACGCTTGATTTGACGTGCCGCACTCGAATTCTAAATACGAATGCGCTCGTAAAAATCTCAGGCTCGGGTTCGTTAATTCCAAATTAACGAATTTTCCGTTGCGTCGTAATTAAACGATTACGCCAAGTGAAATCACTATTCACGTCACTAACGAATTAATTCTAAATTAATTCGTTCGCCCGAATTAAAATCTAATTTTAATTCCGCGTCGAAATCCAATTTCGATTAATATATCAAATATATTAATTCCTCGATTAATTCCAAATTAATGTTTCTCTCTCTTTAATCGTTATTTTATCCTAGATAAAATATCTCCGCGATTAATCCCAGATTAATTTTCTCTCTCATCTAATTAATCCCAGATTAATATAAGTGCGAGTCATACGTCATCGGTGAATCTTTGGGAAGCGACCCATGAGATCCCCGGATATGTTGGTAGTCAAATCGGTCGTCGGACTATCCGAACACGTAAGTACCTCGTACTACGTTTTACCGATTTACAAGACAAGGTTGGCTTCTAGCAAAGCACCATGCCTATCCAATTCTCCGGAAACATCCTTACAGGAATAAGGATCTATATCAAGCGTAGTATACCGTAGTATTGTGAGTATCGGCCCAGTATCGGATAATCACGTGCTAGGGCTGGGGCTGGATAAGTGTCTACCCCGTCCGAAGCACATATCGGATGTCTGGCAACATAGTCTCTATAATCGGATATACATGACCTGGTCACAATATCCCGATTGGTTGCGCAACACTCAAGAGCACTAGTACCGTATCCTGCGTGACATCATCTCCAATATGACTGAAGTGACACTTCCGTCTTGACATCACACCCAATACTCTACGACTCTCTGATAAACCCAGAAGTGGTGTACACAGAACCGGTCAAAGCCCTCTACCACCAAGACCAAAGTTTATCGATTTTCGTAAGTATTAGCGATGCAAGTCTCAGGTTAAGACTATACACACCTACCTTGATTTCGGCCTCCCATAGACACATAGTCATAATACCAATGGGATTCCGAGGGGTCTATCCAGAGCGAAGCTGTTTCCCGTACCATCGGTGAAACACGACCTCCTATCGCACTTGTATAAGTATCCGATACTTATATATATGAGAACTATGCCGTTGTGCCCTCACAACGCACACAAGTGCAATACTAGCCTATTCCGCATTATCGATGTCCAGTCTCGATAATACTACGGCTAGGGATATTAATGATTAATCCTTCGTGGATTGATACTGTCTCATATCATCTCAATCCAGGAACTAATCATAGGGACCTCTCTTCATTTATATATCTATGGTGATCTAATCACAAATGATGAGAGTGCAATTTCCTTATTACATAGTTAATTTGCTACAACAACACAATGATCTGTGCAAATAGTGACGCTATGGGTCATATTATCCAACAGTTTCATCCTTGATGAATTGTTTGTGTTCCATTAAGGACTCGAAGCCTTGAACAGTATTACTCCAATTTTCATCGAGTTTTACTATCCTCCCACTTACCACTGCATATCGGTATTCCTCTTAGGAAAACCGCATAGTGAGCAACAATCACATTGTTCTCTAGTGAGTTGTATAAGTAATATACTTTGGTTTCCCTAGGATAACCAATTACATTAGGCACTTATCCTAGAGATTCCAATCCCACAATACTTGTCGGGTCGGTACGAGGAGAAACTTTACAGAGGATCACTTTTTCAGAAGAAGAACTCTCGGCTGAGGGTAGAAATCATAACAGACCCTTGTTTATCAGAGCTGAAGTGAAGGGTAAGAAGACTTCCTGTGTAATGGTGGATGATGGTTCGGCCATCAATGTGTGCCCGTTGAAGATTTTGGCTAGACTGGGCATAAAGGCAACAAACCCCTCCAACATGACCATTAAAGCTTATGATGACAGTAAGCGCGGAGTGGAAGGTATTTTATGGCTATGGTTAAAGTGGGCCCAGTTGAGGACGAGGTTGAGTTTACAGTACTGGATATCCCAGCCACTTTTGTCTTGTTGTTGGGAAGGCCTTGGTTTCATAAGCTTGGAGGTGTGCCTCTACTCTGCACCAGATGATTAAGTTCTCGTATGGGGGAGAAATTGTTACCATCCGAGCTGAAGTGGATAATGTTGTGGCCGCTTTGGAAGTACCCCCTTTCACAAGGTTCCAAGTGTCGGTAACTTTTGAGGAATGGGTGAATCCTAAGGTAGCTAGGATCATGGGAAAAATGAAGTATGAGCCGGGTGAGGGTTCAAAACTGCCAGATTTCAGAGGACATACTACTCGGAAGGGTTTGGGGTACAAGTCTGATGAAGAAAAGCCGAAGGTCAAGAAGAATGGCCTAAAACTGATGGATTGCTTTGTGAAGGCTTCAGGGTATCAAGGGGAGCCTGAGCCTGTGGAAGTTAATGGAATTGTGGTACCTGGGTTTGAGATCTTCCAGGACATATTGGGAAAGAAGCCAATAATGGAAAAAGCTACAAAGAATGAAGAAGATAAGTGGGAGGAAGAACTAATGAAATTAGATAGCCTGACTCTTGAGGAAGATAAGAAGCTCGGAAAAAACCCGATTGTGGAAGATGAAGTGTCTGCAGATGATGAAGACATTTTCCTTCCTGATTTGTTTGAATGTACTTCTGCTTTACCCAATAATAAAGACATCTCTTTTGCTTACTTGTCTGAGTCATTTTCTTTTACTCTGCACGAGTCAAGTATATTTGATATCAGTTCGGCCAAAACAAATACATTTAACCTTGGTACACCTGAGAATCCCAAGGAAATTCTGATTGCAATTGAAGTTACCGCTGAAAAGTGGGAGAAACTAGAAGAAGTATTGATCAGATATGCCAAAGTGTTTGCTTGGTCCTATGAGGACATGTCTGGGGTAGACAGAAGCATTGCCCAACATACAATACCAACTTATCCGAATATGAGGCCAGTGAAACAGAAGCTTCGATGGATGAGACCAGATTGGGCTGAGAAGGTCAGAGAGGAAGTTAAGAAACAGATAGATGTGGGATTTCTGGAAGTGGTGAAGTATCCCGAGTGGTTGGCCAACATTGTGCCAGTGCCGAAGAAAGATGGAAAAGTCAGAATGTGTGTGGATTACAGAGATCTCAACAAGGCTTGCCCGAAAGATGATTTTCCACTCTCGCACATAGATGTTCTTGTTGATAGTGCGGCTTTATCTGCTATGTACTCATTTGCGGATGGGTTTTCGGGGTACAATCAGGTTCTTATGGCTGAAGAAGACAAGCACAAAACTACCTTCATCACAGAGTAGGGCACTTATTGTTATAAAGTAATGCCGTTTGGGCTTAAGAATGCAGGAGCTACTTATCAGCGGATGACCACTATATTATTTCATGATTTGATGCACAAGGATATTGAAGTGTATGTGGATGACATGATGGTGAAATCAGAGACAAGAATCGGGCATATAGAGGCACTTGAAAAGTTCCTTCAGAGAGTTGAAAAATACAAATTGCGGTTGAATCCTAAGAAGTGTGTGTTTGGATTGACGTTAGGGAAATTACTGGGTCATACGGTGGGAATGGGTGGAATAGAGGTAGATTCTGAGAAAATCAATGCAATTACTGAAATGCCAGCACCGAAGACAGAAAAAAAAGTCAGAGCATTCTTGAGAAAGATTCAGTACATTAGTCGATTCATTGCCAAGTTGACATCAGTGTGTGAGCCTATCTTCAAACTGTTGAGAAAAGATCAGCCTGTGAGATGGAATGAACAGTGTCAGACAACCTTCGACAAAATCAGAGAGTACTTGGTAAAGCCTCCTGTATTGAAACCTCCGAGACCGGGCAAACCTTTGATATTGTATTTGGCTATAGAATCAGAAGCACTGGGGGCGATGATGGTACAGGCAGATGAGACAGGGGTGGAACATGCAGTCTATTATCTGAGTAAGAAGATGCTTCCGTATGAGGCTCGATATCAAGAAGTAGAGAAGATCTGTCTTGCAGTGGTATGGGCTTCCAGAAAGTTGCGGCATTATTTCCAGTCTTACAAGATCCAGGTAGTAGCAAAGGAGAATCCTCTAAAATATCGTCATTCGGTGCCTTCACTAGTGGGAAAACTGGGCAGATGGTTAGTATTGCTGACAGAGTTCGACATTGAGTATCTCACCTCCAAAGTGATCAAAGGGCAAGCAGTAGCAGAGTTTCTGGCATTGCAACCTGTTGAGGGGGATCAGTATAAGTTTGAGTTTCCAGATGAAGAGATCCAAGCAATAACAATTCAGAGGTGGAAAATGTACTTCGACGGAGCAGTGAATTATAAGGGAGCCGGAATTGGGATCGTGATAGTGACCCCCGAAGGAGAGACTTTGCCTTTGGCCAAGAGGCTGACGTTCAGAGTGACTAACAATATGGCCGAGTATGAGGCATGCGCTTTCGGTTTGGCAGCATTGGTGGCCTTGAAGGCCGGAAGTGTGGAAGTCTACGGAGATTCTATGTTGGTAGTCCAGCAGATGCGAGGAGAATGGGAATTGAAAGAAGAGCGGTTGAAACCTTACCTTCTTCACCTCAGAGAGTTGGCACAGGTCATCCCAGATTGTAAGTTTCAGCACTTACCGAGAGAGGAGAATCAGATGGCAGACGCACTGGCTACACTTACAACGACTTGGGAAAATCCAGAGAAGTTAGTAATGAGACCGTTGGTACTGACAACAGCAAGCAGACCTGTTTATGAGACAGAAAGAGTTTTATAAGTAGAGGTCGACGATGGTAAACCTTGGTATCATGACATTCAGATATCTGGAACACGGGGAACTCCCGGAAATGGACAGGAAGAAAAGACAGAATAGCCATTCAGAAGTTAGCTTCCCAGTATGTGATTTTGAAAAGAGAACTGTACAAGAGGCAAGCAAACGGTATTCAGTTGAAGTGTTTGAGAAAAGAAGAAGCTCTGCATGTAATGGAAGAAGTACACGTCGGGGTATGTGGTCCGCACATGAACGGGTTGAATCTGTCCCGCAAGATAGTGAGACAAGGTTTTTACTGGTCAACGATGGAAACAGACTGCGCGAAGATGGTAAAGCACTGTCATGATTGTCAGGCACACGGTAATTTGAATCACTTGCCACACACAGAGTTGCACGGGTTGTCAGAGCCGTGGCCCTTCTCAGCATGAGGGATTGATATGATTGGAGAAATTCGACCGAATTCATCGAATGGGCATCGCTTCATAGTAGTGGCCGTAGATTACTTCTCAAAGTGGGTGGAAGCCGAGTCATTCCGTAATGTCACAGCAAAGCAGATGGCAAAGTTTATAGCTCGGAACCTCATTTGTCGGTATGGTATGCCGCATCATGTAGTGACGGACAACGAAGTTCAGTTTCAAGGAGAGACAAAGGCAATGTTACAGAGATACGGGATAGGCCACCACAAGTCATCACCGTACAGGCCGCAGGCAAATGGGGTAGTGGAGGCAGCCAACAAGACTATCAAGATGATTTTAGCCAAGATGACAGAGAACTGCAGAGATTGGGCCGATAAACTACCATATGCTTTGTGGGGGTACATAACATCAGTAAGAACAGCAACCGGAGCCACACCTTATTCTTTAGTCTATGGAATGGAAGCAGTGCTGCAAGTGGAAGTTGAGATACAGTCTATGAGGGTATTAGTAGAAATAGAGTTACCAGAACTAGAATGGGCCGCACAGAGGTTTGATCAGTTAGCACTGTTGGATGAGAAGAGAACGAAGTCTTTGTATCATATGCAGTTGTATCAGAATAGACTAGCCCGGGCATTCAACAAGAAAGTATGCCCCACCAAGATCAAAAAGGGTGATTTGGTACTTAAGCAATCAAGGCCATCGACAACAGATCCAAGAGGAAAGTTCAGACCTAACTGGGAAGGGCCTTACATAATGCAAAAAGTAATGGGAAATGGAGCAGTGAGGCTATCAGACTTGGAAGGGAACGAGTTCACCAAACCAATCAACGTAGACAGATTGAAGTAATATTTTGCCTGAGGAAGAGAAGACCGAGCAGTCATCACAGGAATTGGTAGAAGACCTAACCCAACGGAATAGGAAAATCATTCTTGGATACATGTAACATTGCATTCTCTTCGTGTTTGTTTTTGTTTTGTGTTTGCAGGTTTGAGGAAATGAGAAAGCAGCAGAAATGAGCCAAACAACGTCAGCGCAGTTTCAGTTTTGGGGATGAGTCCCAGGGGGCGAGGAACACATCAATAATTTTTGGGGATTAGTCCTAGGGGGCGAGGCCAATATCGGCCTGGGGGTGAGGCCCCACACCATATCAGTTCGAGGGCAAGGCCCGTGTCAGCTTGGGGGTGAGGCCCGTGTCAGCTTGAGGGCGAGGCCCACATCGTCAGCAGTTTTGGGATATGTCCCAAGGTCGAGGCATCCTTGTTGTTAGTTGCAGTTCCGGGATGCGTCCCAGGGTCGAGGGCCCACTGCATCATCAGTTGTAGTTCCGGGATGCGTCCTAGGGTCGAGGGCCCACTACATCATATGTTCGAGGGCGAGGCCCTCATTTCCAGTGGTATCGGGATACGTCCCAGGGTCGAGGTGCCCCCGTTGTCGGTTGTAGTTATTGGGATACGTTCCAGGATCGAGGTCCACTGTAACACCATCTCAGCTCGAGGCCGCAGACGAGCCAGGTAAGTGAAAATACATTGCATAACTTTGATAGGATTTTTCAAAGTCACACACTGCACAAGTCTCATCAAAGTAGGGGGCGACTGTAGGTATTACATTTTTGCATGTGAAACCCGATGATGAGTCTCAGTTGGAGGCAAAACCTTTTAAGTCGCGAAAGCCGCGGGAAACGGACATCGGAAGGGAGGAGTCAAGAATCGACTCATATTCAGATTAAGTTCGCTGGTTTAGCTTCGGGTTACTTGTTGGTTGTCTTTTTTAAAAAATTATTCCCGGCCCAAAACACTCACAATCACCTAATCTCGGCCCAAACAAATCCCCGCAAGCTCCTTGACCTTGACCTAAAACCCTGCAAGCCCACACACCTAGCCCACATAAACTAAACCCACCAACCAAGGCCCACACGCCCACATCAAGGCCCACACGCCCATTCCCCTAATGCACACCCAAATTAAATCAAATATTAAGTTAAATATTAATTATTAATGTATTAAATTAAATAATAATTAAATCATTACCAAATTAAATAAAACATAAATAAAATCATGCCTAATTTAAAACAATCAATATGTTATATACCTAAATTAAAAAATGATATACCTAATTAAAATCAATCATAACAAATTAAAATATTGACTTCCTAATCTAACAAATTAAATGCCTAATCCTAACCAATCAAATCTATTTCTTTCCTTACCCAGCATTAAATCATATCCTAATTGAATGCTCCAAATCCCTTCCTTTTGAGACAATGTAAAGCCCTAACCCTTCTCTATATAAACAACCCCTAACCAAAGCCACCCCTTCTCCTACACACAACATTATTCACGCCCAAGCCCTAGAAACACATACTATTCACGCCAATCACAAGAGTAAGTAACAAAAAAAATATTCTTTTCATCTTCTCCACTCCATAGCCGAACACATCACCCTCCTCAGCCCCTCCATAGCTGAAAATAATAAGCATTTATACCCTCCTAAAGCCACCGAAACCAGCCCTATACAGCAGCCCTCCATCACCAAAATTACAACAAAAAACGCACTACAGTGAACACAAAAACATTGCACTGTTTACACACGCCCAAACAGCACCTAAAACAGCCCCTAAAACACTAAAAAACTGCAGAAAAAAACTTCACTTTTTATCCTTAAGATATCACAAATCAAACTGCACTTAAAGCCTTTAAAAAACACTCAAACAGTCCACCTAAACGCCAAAACAGTGACCTGAAATAGTGAGCAAAAAACACGCCCAAACAGCAGTAAAACAAAGCCTAAACAGCGAGAAAACAGTGGAACGACGAGTTAAGATGCTAAGCTAGTGAACCGTAAGAGTAAGGAGCTTTTACCCCTTTCCGATCTCCGTGAAACGCAAGTCCGAAGACGACTTAAAAGGTTAGACCTGAGGTACTTTTCACACTTGTTTTCTGTTTTATTTTTTTATTTATTGAGTTTTGTTCGCATGATTATTATGTTAAAACGCATGTTGTGGCCCTTGAGTAGATAAATATGCATGTATTATGAGTATGATGTGTGTTGTAGCCTTGAGTAAAATGAAAAATGTGTTGCCCTCTGTGGTATATAGGATGGAAACCCGGACAAAAATTTCATAGCCGATTCCAATGGACGGTAGTATGATCTGTACTCGGGATACAACTCCACGTACCACTTGAGCAAACGGCGCATATTTTGTTTTTATTGTTTTGATGTGTTTATATTCATTATTTAATTTCTGCATATTACTTGTTCGTGTAATGATATGATCGAGCGCATGGGCTTAGTAAGTGCGATGAAAGGTCCTCTAATTGAAGGGGTTAAAATCCTTTGCCACGATGCTTCGTCGCGCCGGTCAATGTATATTCGATTGGATGTGTGATATGTTCAATCGGGTATACGAAATCCGATATTTTTACATTTACCTTTTTGTTTCATATATATGCATTGAGATAAGCACATAGGCTTAGTAAGTGCGATGAAAGGTCCTCTAATTGAAGAGTTAAAAATCCTTTACCACGATGCTTCGCCGCACCGGACGATGTGTATTCGATTGGATGTAAGACATGCTCAATCGGGTATACGAAATCCGATATCTTTGTATTTACTTTTGTTTCATATATATATGCATTGAGATAAGCGCATGGGCTTAGTAAGTGCAGTGAAAGGTCCTCTAATTGAAGAGGTTAAAATCCTTTACCACGATGCTTCGCCGCGCCAGATATCTTTGTATTCACTTTTGTTTCATATGTATGCATTGTGTTGTGTGCGCATGGGCCTAGTAAGTCGAATTAAAAGTCCTCCACTTGGAGGGATAAAAAGCCTACGGTCTACCTAAACCCGGCCCACACACACCTAGTCCACATGAATTTAGCCCACGCACCCACCTAGCCCACACAAACATAGCCCAAACATTTAACTAGACCAACACACACCTAACCAAGCCCACCCACACACACCAAAGCCCACACGCCCAAAGCCTTAATATACACCCCAAATTAAATAAATATTAATTAAATTAAAACATTAATTAAATAAGATAATAATTAAATTAATTAAATAATTAAATAAGATATTTACCAAACATAAAATAAACATTTACCAACTTAAACTAAAATCATGCCTAATTTAAATATATCATATACCAAAACTAAAAATAAGATATGCCTAATTAAAATCAATCCTAACCAATCAAAGCTAATTAAATATTTAACTTCCTAATCTAATAAGACATCTACCAATTTAAATTAGTTGACTTCCTAATTCAATAAGATATCCACCAATTTAGATTAGTTGACTTCCTAATTAAAATATTTTGTCCCCCTCAATCTTGTATATACCATTCCTATCACTCCTAATTTGGAAACCAATCTCTTCCTTGTGAGACAAGGGCAAACCCTAGCTCTCTTCTATATAAACAACCCCTAACCAAAGCCATTCCCTTCCTTCACACAACCTAAGTCACGCCCAAGCCCTAGAAACACACCAAGACTCACGGCCAAAGCAAGAAATCAAGAGAAAATTTTCTCTCCATCTCATCCTCCTTAGCCGTGAACACCATCTCCCATGCACCCCTTCATAGCCCAATTTCTGCCAATACCACACCACCAATACAGCCCCTAACCACCACTGAAACCACCTTCGTAAACCCCCCACACATCACCGAAACCACCCTATACAGCCCCTCCATCACCGAAAATTACTGTTGGTTTCTATTATTTGTCCCAAGGAAAGATTAAGCATATGAAATACAACAAAATGAATATATAATAAACTTGAAGCATGGCGGAATCATACTTACAAAGCTTTGTGATGAAGAAGATGAACAAAGATGGAAGTCCCAAGTTCCTTGAAGTTTCGGCCAAGAGGATGAAATGGATGAAAGCTCCAAGCTTTGTGAATTCCAAGCTCCAAGGTGGTTTCCCTATCACCTCCTTTGATTCCAAGATGTGCTAGCAAAAGAGAAATTGAAGAAAAAATTTCTTTATTGCCTTAGTAAAGTTTCGGCAATGTGGAGAGAGAGAGGAGAGCTATTTGTTTTCTTTGTTTTTCTTTCCAAAAGATTAATGAAACAATTACCAAAAATATTTGGTATATGCTTTGTCAAAAAGTCAAAGACTTTCCCTCCAAAAGGCATTAAATGCCTCCACCAACTTGCCTCATGAATAGTAACATCTAGTCACTTTAATAAGTGACTTGTGACATCCATCAACTAGTCATGTCAAGTGATGTGACTTCGCGATGTGACTTGCGGGCCCCACTCATTTCAAAATACGAATGTGTCCGCAAACACTTTCGGGCTCGGTTTCGCTAATTCCGAATTAACGAATTTCCGTCGCGACGTAAATTAAATAATTATGCCTAGCGAAATCACTACTCATGTCGCTAACGAATTAATTCTAAATTGATTCGTTTGCCCGAATTAAAATCCGATTTAATTCCGCGTCGAAATGTAATTTCGTTTAATATATCGAATATATTATTTTACCGATTAATTCCAAATTAATCGTTCTCTCTCAAAATAAGGCATTTTATCCAAGATAAAGTTTCTCCGTAATTAATCCAAGATTAATAAAGTTCGAATCAAATATCATAGGTGAATCTTCAGGAAGCGACCCGAGAGATCTCCGGATATGTTGGCAGTAATACGGCCGTCGGATAATCCGAACACGTACGTACCTAGTACTACGTTTTTACCGATTTACAGACAAGGTTGGCTTCTAGCAAAGCGCGATGCCTACCCAATTCTCCAGAAATATTCTTATAGGAATATTAGATCTATATCAAGCGTAGTATACCGTAGTATTGCGTACATCGATCCAGTGTCGTACGATCACATGTAAGGCCTGGGGCTGGAGATGTGTCTGCCCCGTACGAAACATATATCAGACATCAAGCAACTAGTCTCTATAAATCGGACAATCCTGACCTAGTCATATTGTCCCGACGGTTGCAACCTTTTATAGAGCACTAGTTCTGTATCCTGCGCGATCATCAACTCCATATGTCTGAAGTGACACTTCCATCTTGACATCACACCCAGTACACTACGATTCCCGATAAACCCAGAAGTGGTGAACACAGAACCGGTTAAAGCCCCCAACCACCAAAACCAAAGTTTACCGATTGTCGCAAGTACTAGCGATGCAAGTCTCAGGTTAAGACCATATACACCTACCCTGATGCGGCCTCCCATAGACACGCAGACATACTACCAATGGGATTCCGCGGGTCTATCCAGAGCGAAGCTGTTTTCCGTACCATCGGTAAAACACAACCTCCTATCGCACTTGCATAAGTATCCTATACTTAAATATATGAGAACTATGCGTTGTGCCCTCACAACGTGCACAAGTGCAATACTAGTCTATTCCGCATTATCGATGTCCTATCTCGATAATACTCCGACTAGTGGATATTTAATGATTAATCCTTATGTATTGATACTGTCTCATATCATCTCAACACGAACTAATCATATGGACTTTCGCCATTTATATATCAAAGTAAATAAATTACAAAATGGCAAAAGGCAATTTCATTATCATATAGTTATTTTTGTACACAATAATACAATATCATTTACAAAACAGTGACGCTATGGGTCATAATGTCTAACAATCTCCCACTTGGCCTATAGCCAGTCACTCAAGCATCTAATACCTGAACTATGTATGTGTCGCTCAAACACATGCGTATAAACAGCCTTCGTTAGCGGATCTGCAATGTTGTTATCTGATGCGACCTTCTCGACCTTTACATCGCCACGATGTATAATCTCCCGAATCAGATGGTAACGCCGAAGAAACATGCTTGGATCGTTGATGAGACCTTGTTCCTTAGCTTGTGCTATAGCCCCGTTATTGTCACAATACAATGGAACGGGCTCAGCAGCTAATGGAACTACTCCTAATCCGATTAGGAATTTTCGGATCCAAACTGCCTCCTTTGCTGCTTCCGACGCAGCGATGTACTCCGCTTCTGTTGTTGAATCGGCAACAGTATCTTGCTTGGAAGATTTCCAGCTCACTGCTCCGTTATTCAAACAAAAAATGTACCCAGATTGCGACTTGAAGTCGTCCTTGTCGGTTTGGAAACTTGCATCAGCATACCCATATACCGTAAGTTCCCTTCTCCGTAAATTAAGAAAGCATCCTTAGTTCGTCTAAGATACTTAAGGATATTCTTAACTGCCATCCAGTGACCTTCACCTGGATCGCCTGATAGCGACTGCACATGCTCAAAGCATATGACACATCAGGTCGTGTACATATCATGACATACATGATCGATCCGACTGCCGAGGCGAACGGTATACGACTCATGTTATCTCTCTCTTCTTGAGTCTTAGGACACATATCCTTAGACAGAGAGATACCACGTA